>CM057148.1:25477082-25580082 GCA_029964075.1 Patiria pectinifera
TCTCAATAATATCATACAGATTTACTACAAAGAGTGAGGTCTAATTTGAGGTTGTCAATCTGAATTATATTATGTTCTAATTTAAACCAGCAAAAAGCAAAACAACTTTAACATTTTCATCTGAATGCCGACGGCCAGGTCTGTCTGTCCGTCTTGCTGGAACATCCGTCCGCACATACGGACGTCCGAAAAGAAATTGGTGTTACATAGGCTCGCATCTCAAGGGTCAACTAGTTCCAAGCAACCTTAACTGTGTAACCAACACAAACTGTTAATTGCAATGCCCAAAAAACCGTTATTGTTACTCTTATCTTTCCAAAATTCTAATTGATCGTTATTTCCCAATCAATATCAAAATAATAAACATCCTTTGTATTTGGAGGTGAATATCTGACATCGTTTCCTTAGAAGACAGAAGCAAAAAATTTAATGGAAACCCAATAAGAGTTTGTTGAAATGAAAACACTGATTGTCATAGTTGTGTTGTTTCATCTCATGCAGGATATGTTATTGTATTTCCAACTTGCAGTCCCGTTGAGGTGAGACAGAAATTGCAGGTGTTTGTCCGGGGGCTCCTCTTACCGAAGACACTTTGCCTGCAGCTGGATCCGGAGACATCGGTATCAGATTTAAAGGCATTGGTTGAAAGTGAGAGTGGCATCCAGCCTCAGAATCAACACCTTTACATCGGGAGAAACTTTCAGGTGCTGTTCCTACTGTTATACTGAAAAGGAAATCAATTGATGTCACGTTTTGAAAATCAATTTATCTGAACGTGTAACAATTCAATTATAATTTCGTCAACTGTATAATGAGTTAAAAACCATTCGTAGTAAGGAGGTGGTATTTTGAGAACCCACATAGTTAACACTTAATTGTTACTCTGCTACTGAAGATAATTTAGACCCCATCGTATGTGACTTTCAAGAGCAGTGAAGTCAATCTCTTCTGAAAAGTGCGGGGGCATACCTAGATAAGAATAATGCGAGCGCAAAGTGCAATGCCGTAACGGCGTAGGGTTCAGAGCCCGCTTGAGAGGTCCAAAATGAATTTTGATTGTAGACACTCTATGTTGCGATCTGAGGCAATTTCTTAACACTTTAACCAATTTGTTTTAGGAAATTAAAACATCATTCTCGCGCTTGGAGTCATTGAATGAGCTATTCTGAGCTATAGAACAAAATTGACAGAGACTGCTATTTTTATTGAAGTGTGCATTTCTGAAGGGGCCGACATGATACCCCCCCCCCCCCACACACATACAAGTGTGTAATTGTCCCTCTTTTGTTTGTACTTCATTTGTTTAGGAAAAGCTCCCATTTGTTTTCTACACGTCGTCCTCTATTGTTCAAAGTGCCCTATTGAATACAGAATCAAACTCACACACAAAGAAACTTTAAAATGTGAATAGGGGGCTGGCCTCTCCTCCCCGTCCCCCACCTATTGACGCCCGTGTCCATGTTCATGCGCATTGTGCTTTTCTTAAGAGATTCGTGTAATGTGCTGAGCACCACCCCCAATGTGTAGAATCCAATGACCTATCATGACCCATGCCCCCTGTCAGCCTGGCCACCTAGCCTGGCATGTGTATAGAAGAAGATATGGGGAGTACATTCTGTCAATAATCATGAGTCAGTTGTTGTCTGTGGGTTTGTGTAACTAAAATCATTGGAATAGAGACTGGTCACCTGAACTGTCAATAGAAAAATATATTGGCCTACAGATATCTATTTATGGTCACTCAGCAATTTTATTTTTAAAGAGTGTCTTTTCCCTAAAATGTTTGTACCAATGTAATTGTTACATGAATTAGTAAAAAAAAAAGTTTTAAAACATAAAATGATCGGTAATTTCTTGCATAAAATTGTGAAAGATCGTCAGGTTCTCTTATAAAGTAATAACACTTTTGAAATATTATGTCAGTCCATTGGGTAAGAAGTGTGCCACATATATATTGTTCTAGAAGTCTCATGAAATTTCGTTCAAATTGCTTTGCAGCTTTGTGACCTACTCTCCATTCACGACCATGGGATACAGCAAGACCAGAACATTGAGCTTCGCGCTGGCGGCTTGTTGGGCGGTGGACCATTAGGTAAATATTGAGGCAAAAAGTCTAGAAATAAGTTAAATAGGTTGTTTAACCAAACAATTACCTTTCTAATTTCTTCAAAATTGTGGCACCATTTCTTTGCAAATGGTTCATTACAATACGTTCAGAAGAATTCAGAAACGGACCACAGTGACCTTTCAAATGATAGGAGATTTATTTTTCTCTCACAGCTGGTATGTCTGTGCTTTAAAAAAAGAATTTTCTTTTCAGAACGAATTTTTAGAATGTAATGCCCTTTACCCGAAACATAGCTTGTTTACATGTGCAGTCCTTTATACAGAATAAAAATATGGTTTTAGATAGGGCGCTTCATTTACGAACATTTTGAGCAAATGCTATAAATATTCATATCTAGTGAAAGCTGGCATCTATGTCAATTTTAGAATCAAGCTTGTTGTTTCTGCCGCCCGATCCGATGCGAACATAGCTGCATCTAGGCTAGCGACGCGATGATTGCGTCCTCACCGTTAACGACACTGCGATAATAGTTGACTCACTACGCTTTATCATAATCTCTGCCACTTTTGCGTTCTTTCCTCCCACTGGATCGCATCACCCGCCGTTTCCCAAAATGTTTGTGTGAGTGGTCGCAACACGTATGATACCCGTATACTGTGCATGTATGTGTCAGGTCAACTTGCCCCCAGGCCGACATGTACATTATGACAGTTGCGGTAGTACATATACTTGTAGCCTAATGCATGCTGTTGAAATTATTATTCATAACTGCACTGCAAAGCGCATGTGCACACTAAATCCCACTGTTTTCAGGAGTGGTCCTGCTCCTAATTCAAAAGTTGAAATGAATGAGTTGATTACTTATTGCCGGCGGTTTTTTCTTATTCAATGTCTCATTCAAAACATTCATAACTAATGTAATGCTAGGAAATTATCGATTCAATAAGATTTTTGTTTCAGGGTGCCACACCCATAAAGCACGTTAGTTTAAAAATATCCTGTGTGTGATAGTACTCGACTACAATTTACACTTGTATTGGGTTAAAAGGTAATAGATTAATGATTAATCAGTCAGTACGATTGGATTCTGATCGCGTTTAACCTCACCCTTGATCGTTTTGGAGCCCTAATGCCGAGCTGAGATGATTCATGCAAACTGTTTTATGTTTGCATTTCAGAAGAAGACCAGTTGAGGAGCAGATTCTTCTTAAACTTGTCACGTCAGCTTGGACGAAAGTGGACGACGCTCGCCATCTATTTGGGATTCCTGGAGGATGAACTCGACGCATTCGAACACGGCAGAGAGTTAAATCAGCAGAGCTTCAAGATGTTAAACACCTGGTGGCAGAAACAGGATAACCCCACAGGCGCTGCCGAGAAGCTGAGAAACGCCCTGAAAAATACAGGCCGTGTTGACTTGGCATTGCAAGTAGCTGAACAAGGTATGTAGTGTTGCTTTGGGTGCGTTCGTTTAGCAAACCCTGGTCGACACGGATCAGCCCTGTGCCGTTTGATTAGTTCTGACGTCATTCTCGGGGCTCACCCGGATGAGCCACCACAGACCCTGCTCGTAGGCAGAGTCACTGGTGGAAATACGTCACGCATGCGTTGTTCATCCCTAGACATATAAAGTGGACTTAAAAGTTGACGTTATTTGAAGTCCAAAGGTAATCATTTTGTGATTTCATTGCGACTTTCGAGGCTTTAATTTCAGCCCAACACTTGCAGTAACACAAAGCGGTTATTTTCATTTTAAGACCCATCCGAGACTAAGACCAAATCTAAAACGGGCGTTATTGTCAATGAAATGCGTTGAAGGTAGCAAATGAACATCTGCAAAAAATAGATTAGTTTTCCTTCTTACAAACTTTCAATTTGTACATGCTCAGATATTTTTAACCCAATATTCCTGGTTTCAAACACATATGCACTCTGAACTTTACATTAACTGAAAGAGCATTGCACACTGATGGAAATGCAGCTCTAATCCCCAACCTTACTGATTGCAAGAATCCGCTATTCACTGTTGGAACACTAGATGTACGCTCTGACTGCAACAAAACAACTAATCTTCTTGAACTCACAATTGAGAAAGACATTGATTCATTAGCTATTAATGAAACATGGCTGAAGGAGGGATATTTACGAACAGTTTCTGAATTAACATTAAATGGCTACAGTTTTATCAACAATCCTTGACCCGGGAGAACTGGGGGAGGTATGGTCTTCTCTACAGACCTAAACTTGAAATTCGTGTGTACCCAGTATATGTTGTAATCTCATTATTTGGGTACATCGTAGTCGATATTCAGTGTACCGACAATCGTGTTTTTGGCTGATGGTTGTCTACCGCCCCCATCGACTGGTACATCCAAGTTCCTCACATAATTTTCTAATCTCTTTGAATAATGATTAATTACTCCAACAAGGCTTGTAATGCTAGGAGACTTTAATATTCGCCTTGACTAAGCTCAAGATCGGGACACCCCTGCGTTCAAAAACCTTCTGAATTCATGTGACTTAAAGCAACACGTTACCAAGTCCACTCACTCTCGTGGTCATGTACCTGACCTGGCGATTACCTGGTCGTCAGACGATTCCATCAAAACCGTGGATGTTTTTTATCCGACTTTGTCGGACCATCCTCTGGTGACATGCTCCCTGGACGTCTGTAGACCGCACAAATTACGTCACAACATCATCTACCGAAAGATAAAAAAAAAAACCATTGATGCCATCAGCTTTGGTAAAGACATCCCTAGTTCTTCCAAAGCAGACCTGGCCAAAGTTTCAACCCCTCGTGATGTGCTTATTAACACTAACAACACAGAAATGAAGCTCCTTCTCGAGAAACATGCACCATTGATGACGAGAACTGTCACCAACCGCCTTAATACACCTTGGTATACTGATACCATTCAGACTGAGAAACTTAGTCTGTAAAAAAAATGGAACGTCGCTTGCGCTTAAGTCAACTTACGATTGACCGTGAACTACATAAAGCCCAAAGTAACTGTTGTGTCCGTACGTCAATAATACCCGATTAAGGAGAGACTGAGATTAGGGATACTTTTCTGGTTGCTTCGTTTTGTATTCACGTTCATGTAATGCCATAACACACTAGAGTACACACGTACTAGAATGTACAGACGATTAACAAATGACGTCATACACTGGTTGCACTATAAATAGATCACTGCAGTCTGCATACACTACATCCTCTCCCCCCCCTAATATGGAAGCTGTACACACAAAAATATCATTTTCAACCCTATGAAAATGTCCTTGACTGAAAATTCTGTCTAGAAAGCAATGTCACACCTCACAAAGAAAATGCTAATCCTACAAACACTTGTTGCAAGAAAACCAAAGTTCAAAACAAAGAAAATCCTTTTTTCCATAATTAAATCCAAGTCCCTAGACAAGGTAGCAATGGCTTTTTTCTCCTCCTGCCCTTAATTTGAATAAACGGAACTTCCCTTAGCATTTCCTTCTTGTTTGCTTGCTTGTTTGTTAGTTGTTGTTTTTTTACACCCATGACATTCCAATACCGTACAATTTCAACTGCAACCTTTTTTTGTTTTGTTTCAAAACTGCAACTCCAAAAACTTGTTTAAACAACTTGAGTAACAAGATACATGTAAACATTAACACAACTGTAACAACTCAAAATGCAGTACATGCACATTTTAACTCTCATGCAGGCCTCTGCGAACAACAGTTAGGTTATTCCATAGTCTCAATGAGTCTGTCTGGGGGTTTGCTGACCCTTGATGAGCGACGTAGGGGTTTGGGTGAAACACTGGAATCTGCAGTTACGGTCGGTGTCGCCGATTGTGAAGTCTGCTCACCACTTGTGATGTTTGAGGGTGGCGCGTGTGTACGTTCTGTCTGAGGAATTTGCGAGCCAACGACTGGAGCTGTCTCAGCGGTAGGGATAAACACCGGAATGGATGCTAGGTCAGACATATCAGTATTTTGGTGAGCTGAGGTGTGCATCCCATTCCTTGAGTTCTGAGAATGACTGGTTGTAGACCGTTCTGCTCTTCTCATCTGATCCACGTGTCTTTTCCACACTCGACCATCCTGCAAAATCACAACATAAGACTTTGGGGCTGTGCGCTCTGCGACTGTGGCCAGCCACCAAGTCTCTTTTTCGGCGGAAATCTTTAACCAACACATCCTCCCCCGCACAGAACTCGCGGAGTTGGGTCTGTTTGTCGTGGTGCAACGTCCGGGCGTAGCAAGGACAGACGAGTACGCAGTTCACGTCCTAAGAACAAACTCGCAGGAGTACGACCGGTTGTTGCATGTGTCGTAGTGCGATATGTCAACAGGAAACTGTCGATGCGTTGTTGCAAACTCCGACCACTCGATTTGCTCGAGCTGAGAGCGCGTTTGAAGGATTGAACCATTCGTTCTGCTGCACCATTACTTGCGGCGTGGTACGGTGCAACTCTCACGTGTTTTACGCCATTCACCTTGAGGAACCATTGGAACTCCTCACTTGTGAATTGCGGTCCATTGTCACTGACAAGTTGGTAGGGGATGCCATACCTGCTGAATAAGTCTCGCAGCACCGTGATGGTTGCATTCGCGGTGGTGCTACTCATGTGGAAGATCTCTGGCCATTTTGCGTATGCGTCAATGACGATCAGGAAATCGTGACCATCTTTCTGCGCGAAATCGATGTGAATCCTGTGCCATGAAGAGCTAGGCCACACCCATGGCATTAGGGGTGCCACAGCTGGAAGGTGTCTAGTCTGTTGACAGCTAGCACAGAGACGAACAGTCTGTTCGATGTCGCGATCGATGTTAGGCCACCAAACGTAGCTTCGTGCAATTTCTTTCATCCTGACAATTCCTGGATGCGCATCATGTAACTCACCCAGAATGAACTTCTCGTACTTGTAGGGTATCACAACTCTTAATCTCCACAACAAACAGTCCTGTTCCGTGGATAGTTCGTGTCTGCGATTGAAGAACGGTTTGAGGCGTTCGTCCCTTACCTCTGCTGGCCATCCACTTTTAGTGAACTCTAACACGCGCGAAAGCACAGGATCAGTTCTTGTTGCGTGTGAGATCTCCTTACTGGTTACTGGTAGGCTATCGAGGCGTTTGTCCTCGATGTTGTAGATAGCGTCCTCATCGTCCTCCTCCATTGTGGGTAATGGGAGACGTGAGAGCGCGTCCGCGAGCACATTCTGCGAAGATGGAATGAACTGCAAGTCGTAGTCAAATGCGGACAACATTACAGCCCATCGCTGAAGACGTTGTGCTGCAAGGGTTGGAATCGACGTCTTGGGACCAAGAATTCGCTCCAATGGCTTGTGATCAGTCCGTATGGTAAATCTCCTTCCGTAGAGATATGTGCGGAAGCGTTTGAGACCGAACATGATTGCCAGGGCCTCCTTGTCCAGTTGCGCGTAGCCCTTCTCATGTTTATTGAGTGAGCGTGAAGCATATGCTATAGGATGTCTGGAGCCGTCAGCGTACACATGCAGCATGACTGCTCCAAGTCCATATGGCGATGCGTCCGTTGCGAGCTCGAGAGGGAGTGCTGGGTCGTAGTGAGCGAGAAGTTTGTCTGAACTGATGGCGTCCTTCACTGCCTCAAATGCCCTGGTACATTCATCCGTCCACTGCCAAGGACAATCCCCGAGCAGTTCGTTTAACGGATGGGCCATGGTCGACAGGTTGGGAAGGAACTGCGCTTGGAAGTTGACCATCCCCAACCATGAGCGAAGCTCTGTGACATTCTGTGGAACTGGAGCGTTGCGTATTGCGTCAACCTTGTCGTCGGTTGGCTGAATCCCTTTTGCAGAAATGCGACGTCCCATGTAGATTACACTCTCCTGCATGAACCGACACTTTTCGGTCTTCAACCTGAGACCGTATTTCCGGAATCGCTGGAAAACGTTCTTTACATTGCGGAGATGTTCCTCATCCGTCTTGCCTGTAACAAGCACATCATCCATGATTGCGCATGTGCTGTCCAGACCTGCTAGTACTTGTTCGATGAATCTCTGCCAGATTGCAGGACTCGATGAGATACCGAATGGTAAGCGTGTATACCGATACAGTCCCTTGTGCGTGTTAATCGTGACGTATTCTTGGGATTTGTCGTCGAGCAACATTTGCTGATATGCGCATTTCAAGTCGATTTTGGAGAATTTCTCCCCACCGGCTAGCTTGCTGAATACTTCCTCCGAAGTAGGTATG
This sequence comes from Patiria pectinifera, assembly GCA_029964075.1. Classification (NCBI taxonomy): domain Eukaryota; kingdom Metazoa; phylum Echinodermata; class Asteroidea; order Valvatida; family Asterinidae; genus Patiria; species Patiria pectinifera. Next base: position 25,485,373 of record CM057148.1, read on the forward strand.
GGGTACTGATCGGTGTGGATTGATTTGTTTACAGTGTTTTTGTAATCCCCACACAGGCGTACCGTACCATCTGCTTTGGGTACACACACCAGGGGTGTCGCCCACTCACTGAAATCCACTGGGTAAATGATTGTCTCTTGCTCCATTCTGGCGAGTTCCTTTTCGACTGCGGGGCGAAGAGCCAATGGCACTGTGCGAGCCTTGTGGAAAACTGGAATAGCGTCTTCCTTGACGTGCAGTGTTGCCTTAACTCCACGTACTGTGCCTAACTCTGGCTGAAAAATGTCCTTATATTCACTTTTCAACTCGGCGATTGGGTCAGATTTCACACCGTATTGACCCTGAGAAAACAGATTAGGCCAGTCCAGCTTGAGAACTGTCAACCACTCCCTGCCCAACAAGGGTGGTGCGTACTTGTCTGAGTGGACGATGATTAGCGGTAACGTTGCTCTCTGGTCGCCGTACTGAACCTCGACAACCAGTTGGCCCAAAATTCGCAATTGGGCACCCGCGTAAGCGTGTAGGACACGATTCACCGGTTGCATTGGAATGTGCCCCAAATATTTGTGATAGTCTGACTGGCTCATGATTGATGCAGCGGCACCTGTGTCAAGTTCCATTTGTATGGGAATGTTCGCGATCTTGACAGGAACCTTGATGGTTGAAGTACGGCTGTATGTATCGGCTGTCGTGTCTCCTGACGTATCCGCTTTGACTTATCGGAAGTCGCAACCGTAAAAACCTAGTCGACGAATGTACTGTCATCGTAAAGTTCGCGAGCGATTTCGTCGTCTCCCACATAGCGAACGCGTCCTTTGGGCTTGGTTCGCTGTTGGGGCGTGTATTTCGTGGTTGATGGTGCAGGGCCTGATTTACTCTCAGACTTGCACTCTGACTGCAAATGTCCCACTTTCTTGCACTTGTAGCATGTGGCACTCTTGTATCGGCAATCATCGCGATTGTGATTGTTCAGTCCACAGCGGTCGCAATGCTTCCTTGGTTGCGATGACCTTGGCTTTTGCCATTTTTGATTACGCTTGTAGTGAGAAGTCACCCTATTCACTGGTTTAGTCTCCACGGTGCCCATGTCTCTCACATTCTTTGCAGCAGCCTCCTCTGCGAGAGCGAGATCCAGAGTTTGTTGGAAATTGTAGTTGCGTGCGAGCAGTTTCTTTTGGATGCTCTCAGACTGCAGCCCACAGATGAATCTATCGCGCAAACTCTCCTGCAGTTGATCCCCCGCAAAATCACAATATACAGCCATTTTCTTCAAATGAGCAACGTATTCACAGATCGATTGTCCTGGCATTTGTCTAGCATTATGAAATCGAAATCTCTCTGCCACTGCCAGTCTCTTGGGTCTGTAGTGTCCCCGTAACAGTTTACACAAATCCTCGAATGACTTTTCCTTGGGTTGTTGCGGAAAAGACAAGTCTTTAAGTGTCTTATATGCCGTGAAACCAATACTGCTCAACAAAATAGCCTTGCGTTTGACAGCGTTGGCCTCTGTCTCTGCAATGTCCACAGCAATGAAATACTGATCAAGTCTCTCCAAATATGTATCAATATCACCATCCAGAGGTTAAATTCCTCGAACACAGTTCTCTGAAAAGTCGCCATTATTGTTTATCGTAGAACGTATCGTTACTATGCGTCGTCAACCATGCATGGAACAATGGCGATGTACATGTACGTTGTACTGTGTACCGCGTATCGTGTGTGCAAAAGTTATCACCGTACGTGTCGAGAAAACTTTGCAAAAAGTTCGTGAAAACTCACCGTCGTTTCACACAATTTATAGTCCGTAGATAATCCAGGGCGTAACCCGTGTGTTCAAGGTTCATCCCATCCTCGTCGCCACTGTTGTGTCCGTACGTCAATAATACCCGATTAAGGAGAGACTGAGATTAGGGATACTTTTCTGGTTGCTTCGTTTTGTATTCACGTTCATGTCATGCCATAACACACTAGAGTACACACGTACTAGAATGTACAGACGATTAACAAATGACGTCATACACTGGTTGCACTATAAATAGATCACTGCAGTCTGCATACACTACAGTAACAGTGTTGTTAAGATGATTGATGACGCCAAAGCTAAGTACTATCGTGACTTGATAGCCAGTTGCAAGGGTGACTCAGGTCGCATCTCCTGCGTCATTGATAGTCTTATTAAGCCAAAAACCGCACTAACTACGCACAGCTCACCAGCTGAACTTGCTGATCGTTTTAGCAGGTTCTATGAAGGCAGGATATCTGCATCTGGAGCAAGTGCCAAAACCATCAGATCAGAGAACCTGAGCACTGCAATCTTGACACTAAGAAAACACTTCCTGCTGGATGTGAACTCTCACTCACAGCAATCTGATCCAGAGAGCAACACCAAAATCTTTCCAACACGACCCAGTCCCTACTAGACTGTTGAAAGCACGTTCGACTGAACTAGCGCCTATCATCACATCGATTGCTAACTCCTCGCTGAAACATGGCGTCTTCCAACAGCTGTGAAGTCTGCTAAGGTGACACCAATACCAAAGGCACGTAATCTCAAAAGTGTTGAGATTAATTATTAAAAAAAAAAACTATAGACCGGTGACAAGATTGTCATTCTGTTCCAAGTTTGCCGAAAAAGTCGTTGCTAATCAACTTTTACAACACATGTAGCATTACAAGCTACATGAACCATTCTAGTCAGCTTATGAAAGACTCCAAGGAACGGAGACTGCACTTGTTCGCATTCACAATAATATTCTACACAATACCGACCAAGGTATGGTCTCATTTCTTGTGCTGTTGGACCTCAGCGTGGCCTTCGACACCCTTGACCATAACATTCTACTCCATAGGCGGAAGTCACAAGTGGGTTTTTCGCAAACATCGTTCGATTGGTTTTCATCATACCCGGCAGGGCGACATCAAACTGTTGTCATCAATAGCATTCGCCGCACAAACCAACATGAACACAATGAATCGGCTTCTTATCAACTTCAGTATGGAATCCCGCAGGGGAGTGTCCTGGGACCCATCATTTTGAACCCTAGCGATGTAACAACTCAGATTGGTCTGCTCGAGGTATGTTGCCGGGACATTCGCCTCTGGATGTCTTACAAGTTCCTGAAGTTAAACGGCGACAAAACTAAGATCATCATATTCGGTTCATCATCTGCACTGAGGAAAGTCCCGCCCTTGAGTGTCACCGTGCGCGATCATAACATTGTCCCGGTTCCTCGCGTTAAGACTCTCGGCGTCTGCTTCGGCTGTAACAAGAATATGAAGTATCACACTCAAGAGGCTTCTAGGAAAGCAATGTACCATTTACATAGCATGAGTAAGATTAAACGATACCTCAGTCACTCACTAACTGGACAGGTTATACACATGCTTGTTACGTCACGTATTGATTACTGCAACGCAGTGTTAGTGGGTCTACCAGCCTCAGCACTTGCGCCACTACAGAGGGTGCAAAATGCAGCTGCGAGGCTTTTAACCTGTTCATGAAAACATGACCATATTTCTCCTGTCCTCAGCCGACTCCACTGGCTTCTGGTCAGATTTAGGACTATCTTTAAAGTGTGTCTGTTAAATTTCAAGAGTTTGCGAGGCCTAGCCCCTCAATACCTCTGCGACTTAGTTTATACCAGACTCAGTACCAGAAATACCCGGCTGTCTGATGATTTGTCAAGACTAGCGTGCCCAAAGACAAAACTTGCATCAGCTGGTGACAGAATGTTATCTGCATTAGGCCCACGTCTCTGGAACAATCTGGACGTCAACCTGCGGAATGCTGAGTCCGTATCTAGTTCCAAATCCGGACTCAAGAAACACATAAATATATTTCACGGCAGGTATATTCACAATTTATAAAGATAAGGCTTCCGTCCCAAAAATAATTTCAGGTGTCACTCTTGAGAAATATTTTTCCAAGGGGTATACGAATCTATCTGCTAGTCGGTCAGGGTGTTGTAGAAAATTGGACCTAAGCAACTTGACTACTTGCGGTTGCGAGCACATAGCGGTTCCTATTTTCGTAACGTCACTGATTTATGCATTTTGTACTTTTAAATTAGCTTGCCTTTTTCTGTGTCCACTGTCTTACGGTCTCTGTGATAAATGATGAAGTATATATCTAGCATGTGCTTAGCAGCGCCCTGAATTCGGTATGCATTATAAACTTATAGATCAACGTCTTTACTTTTTATTATGCTAATACTTTACTTGATTGATTCCCCAAAACTTTTTTTTTTTTTGCACAGGCGCTGCAGGAACTTCTTTTCACGTTCAACAGTGTGCAAGAGAACTGGTAGAGCACTACCAAGTGACGATGAAAGTGACGACACACCCTACAGAGAGACATATGTCTAGAAAGATGGATGACATCTACGTCAGACAAAAACTAGAAGAAGAGACAAACAAACCGACTCATTTCTCCTCATCAGAGAAAAAGATTCAGGTAGAAACAGGCAGCCAATCGGAGCATCGGAAAGCTTCGAAAATGGTTACTCCTGATCCCTCAAAATCACAACCCCATTTGGAGAAAGGATTTCATCCTAAGACAATTCCACTAGACTCATATACAAGTATGCTTGGGCTCAAAACAAATCGATTACTAGTCAGAGCCGAGGCAGGTTGTGGGAAAACCACACTCCTTAAAAGGATTGCTTACGATTGGGCTGATCTGAAAACCAAGGGGGATCAAACTGAAAACCAACAACAACCTGAGCCCGCATCAGTTCTGGGAAGGTACGAGCTTGTATTTATGGTCGAAATTAATCGAATGGGTAAGAAATTCGACATCATCAACGCCATTTTCTCTCAGATACTCACAGACAGCAAGCTGAAGAAGAAAGACTTGGAAAAATACATCAGTGAGAACCCAGAGCGTGTATTAATTCTTTTGGATGGCGCAGATGAGATTTCTTTGCAAAAAGTAAAGGATGCACAAGGCGAAAACGGAATTGACTTGAACGGTGTACTATCGTTCAAGTTACTCAAGTCGTGCAAGGTTATAATTACGAGCCGACAGAAGACGGCAAATGAACTTCTGAAAATGCATGCACACTACACACGAATTAACGTGGTGGGCTTTGACGATAAAGATAGGGAAACATATGCGACGAAATACTTGGAACATTTTGAACCAGATAGTCAAAGGAGTTTCCTTGAAAAGGTGAATGGATCCGAAACGTTGCGTAGTTTAGCCGAGATACCGTTATTTTTGTGGCTGATGTGTCAGACATGGGCAGTAGAAGAGAAATTGCCTGATCAAATTACGAACCTTTTTCAGGATAACATTGAGCTGCTTTTCCAGCATAAAGAAAGTAAGGAAACAGACGATAACATGTCTGCCACCGAGACACATGTTTCAAAACTCGGTCAGTTAGCTCTTGAAGGTTTGTTAGACCCAAAGGGGGAAAAACTTCATTTCGTGGAAGATGAGATCAATTCAAAGGACATAGAGATTTTCGAGTGGGGTTCTGATATAGGCTTGATGTCAAAAAAAAAAATCGTTCAACGTCTGAGGAAAGTTTCGTACTTTTCGTTCATGCACAAGATTTTTCAGGAATACTGCGCGGCGATATATCTGGTAGATTTGTCAAGGACTGACAGAGAAGCCTTTGACCAATACTTGTCTTGTATATTTCATGGCGATGTGGAAAGCTTGGAATACATTCTTCGATTCTGTTGTGGACTGGATCCAATCGTCGCCGAGGTGATTGTGAGGCGCATTGCAGATGTGTTAAAGCAAAATGAACAAAACAAGTCCTTGCACAGAATTTCGATGTTGCTCCTTTCTGAAGCTCAGTCAGAATCTCTCATTAAAGAATTTCTAGAAATTGGGAAGGTTGCGTTTCCATATCAACTCCGAGGTGAAGTTCTTGTGGCTGCCAAATATTTCTTTGAAGTCGGGTCCAAACATACAAGTCTACACAAAGTAGACATAGAAGAGATTAGGGCAACATGTCGAGGTTTAGGTGACTTAAGACTTTTAGAGGATATAATGACACGCATACAATGTAAGCCATCGCTGGACCTTGCACTTTATAACATCAGCTGGGATAGGTTTGTAAATAACTCCACATGGATATTGAAATATTTAAATGTATTAACGGTAGGTGACTGTGATTGGAACATCGTTAAACTGTTTAAAGTGTTATCAAAAAGCAACACACAAAGAGTTTACCTAATTGGCATAAATTTGCATAATACACTGTCCGAACAAAACATTAAACCATTTCCATCCCTGAAAGAATTTTGGCTTGAAGACTGTGGACTAATAAACAGTGATATTGAGCCACTTTTCTCCCTCCTCTCATCAGCAAGCAACATAAAGGAGGTTGCTCTACAAGGAAACAATTTGCACGGTCTGCAGCGTATCACAATCAAAAGTGTCCCTTCCCTTGAAAGATTGTCCCTACACGAGAGCGGTCTTACAAACAGTGATATTGAGCCTCTTTTCTCCCTTCTATTATCAGCAGGCAGCATAAAGATGGTTGACCTGAGTGGAAACAATTTGCACGGTCTGCAGCATGTCACAATCACTAGTGTCCCTTCCCTTGAAGAACTGCAACTATACGAGAGCGGTCTGACAAACAATGATATTGAGCCACTTTTCTCCCTCCTTTCATCAGCAGGCAGCATTAAGGAAGTTCTTCTGAGTGGTAACAATTTGCACGGTCTGCAGCATGTCACAATCACAAGTGTCCCTTCCCTTGAAAAATTGTATCTATACGAGAGCGGTCTTACTTACAGTGATATTCAGCCACTTTTCTCCCTTCTTTTATCAGCAGGAAGTATAAAGAGAGTTCTCCTGCAAGGAAACAATTTGCACGGCCTGCAGCATGTCACAACCACCAGTGTCCCTTCCCTTGAAGAACTGCACTTATACGAGAGCAGTTTGACACACAGTGATATTAAGCCACTTTTCAGTCTACTTTCATCATCAGGCAGCATAAAGGAAGTTGTACTGAAAAGAAACAATTTGCACGGCCTGCAGCATGACACAATCACTAGTGTCCCTTCCCTTGAAGAACTGCACTTACACGAAAGCGGTCTGACAAACAGTGATATTGAGCCACTGTTCTGTCTTCTTTCATCATCAGGCAGCATAAAGACAGTTGCTCTGAAAGGAAACATTTTGCGCGGTCTGCAACATGTCACAATCAATAGTGTCCCTACCCTTGAAGAACTTTACCTAGTCCAGAGCGGTCTGACAAAAAGTGATGTTCAGCCACTTCTCTCTCTTCTTTCATCAGCAGGCAGCATAAAGAAAGTTCTTCTGCAAGACAACAATTTGCACGGCCTGCAAAATGTCACATCCATAAGTGTCCCTTCCCTTGAAGAATTGCACCTATACGAGAGTGGTCTGACACAAAGTGATATTGAGCCATTGTTTTCCCTTCTTTTATCAGCAGGCAGCATAAAGAAAGTTTTTCTGAAAGGAAACAATTTGCACGGTCTGCAGCATGTCACAATCGATAGCGTCCCTTCCCTTGACGAATTGCACCTATGCGATAGCAAACTGACAAAAAATGATATTGAGCCACTTTTCTCCCTTCTTTTATCAGCAGGCAGTATAAAGACAGTTGATCTGACTGGAAACAATTTGCACGGTTTGCAGCCTGTCACGATTGCTAGTGTTCCTTCCCTTAAGGAATTGCAACTTTTTGAAAGTAGTCTGACAAAGAGTGATATTGAGCCACTTTTCTCTCTTCTTTCATCAGCAGGCAGCATAAAGACAGTTGCTCTGGGACAAAACAATTTTCACGGTTTGCAACCGGTCACGATCGCTAGTGTTCCTTCCCTTAAGAAATTGCAACTTTTTGAAAATGGTCTGACAAATAGAGATATTGAGCCACTTTTCTCTCTTCTTTCATCAGTAGGAAGTATAGAGACAGTTCTGCTGCAGGGAAACAATTTTCACGGTTTGCAACAGGTCACGATCGCTAGTGTTTCTTCCCTTAAGGAATTGCAACTTATTGAAAATGGTCTGACAAATAGTGATATTGAGCCACTTTTCTGTCTTCTTTCATCAGCAGGAAGTATAAAGACAGTTGTGTTGCAGGGAAACAATTTGCACGGTTTGCAGCATGTCACAATCGATAGCGTCCCTTCCCTTGACGAATTGCACCTATGCGATAGCAAACTGACAAAAAATGATATTGAGCCACTTTTCTCCCTTCTTTTATCAGCAGGCAGTATAAAGACAGTTGATCTGACTGGAAACAATTTGCACGGTTTGCAGCCTGTCACGATTGCTAGTGTTCCTTCCCTTAAGGAATTGCAACTTTTTGAAAATGGTCTGACAAATAGAGATATTGAGCCACTTTTCTCTCTTCTTTCATCAGTAGGAAGTATAGAGACAGTTCTGCTGCAGGGAAACAATTTTCACGGTTTGCAACAGGTCACGATCGCTAGTGTTTCTTCCCTTAAGGAATTGCAACTTATTGAAAATGGTCTGACAAATAGTGATATTGAGCCACTTTTCTGTCTTCTTTCATCAGCAGGAAGTATAAAGACAGTTGTGTTGCAGGGAAACAATTTGCACGGTTTGCAGCCTGTCACGATTGCTAGTGTCCCTTCTCTCGAAGAACTGCACCTTTATAAAGATGGTCTGACAAGCAGTGATATTCAACCACTTTTCTCCCTTCTTTCATCAGCAGGCGGCATAAAGAACGTTTTTCTCAAAGGAGACAATTTGCACGGTTTGCATCCTGTCACGATCCCCAGACTCCCGTCCCTTGAATATTTTGATATACGTGACAGTGGTCTGACAAAGAATGATATTGAGCCACTTTTCTTTCTTTTTTCATTAGCAGGCGGTATAAAGACAGTTGGTCTGAAAGGAAACAATTTGCACGGTCTGAAGCATGTCACAATCACCAGTGTCCCTTCACTTAAAACACTGCTACTAGACGACAGTGGTCTGACGAACAGCGATATTGAGCAACTTTTCTCCCTGCTTTCATCAGCAGGCAGCATAAAGCAAGTTCAACTGCAAAGAAACAATTTGCACGGTTTGCAGCCTGTCTCGATCGCAAGTGTACCTTCACTTGAAGAATTGTGCCTATATGAAAGTGGTCTGACAAAGAGTGATATCGAGCCACTTTTCACTCTTCTGTCATCTGCAGGCCACATAAAGAGAGTTTTTCTGCGTGGAAACAATTTGAACGGTTTGCAGCCTGTCACGGTCGCTAATGTCTGTTCTCTTGAGAAACTATGCCTCTATGAAAGTAATCTGACAAAAAATGATATAGAGCCACTTTTCGCTCTTCTCTCATCAGCAGGCAGCATAAAGGAAGTTGTTTTGAGTGGAAACAATTTACACGGTTTGCAGCCTGTCGCGATTGCTAGTGTTCCTTCCCTTGAACAATTGTACCTATACGAGAGCGGTCTGACAAAAAGTGATGTTCAGCCACTTTTCTCCCTTCTTTTATCAGCAGGCAGCATAAAGAGAGTTGATCTGAAAGGAAACAATTTGCACGGCCTGCAGCATGTCACAACCACCAGTGTCCCTTCCCTTGAAGAACTGCACTTATACGAGAGCAGTTTGACAAACAGTGATATTGAGCCACTTTTCTCCCTTATTTCATCAGCAGGCAGCATAAAGACAATTACTCTGCTTGGAAACAATCTGCACGGTCTGCAGCATGTCACCATCGCTAGTGTCCCCTCCCTTAAAGAATTGCACCTATACGACAGCAGTCTGACAAACAGTGATATTGAGCCACTTTTCTTTCTTCTTTCATCAGCAGGCAACATAGAGACGGTTTCTCTGAAAGGAAACAGTTTGCACGGTTTGCAACCAGTCTCAATCGCTAGTGTTCCTTCCCTTAAGGAATTGCAACTACTTGAAAATGGTTTGACAAAGGAAGATATTGAGCCACTTTTTTCTCTTCTTTTATCAGCAGGTGGTATAAAGATACTTGGTCTGCAAGAAAACAATTTGCACGGTCTGCAACATGTCACGATCGCTAGTGTCCCTTCCCTTAAGACATTGCAACTACTTGGAAATGGTCTGACAAACAGTGATATTGAGCCACTTTTCTCCCTTCTTTCATCAGCAGGCTGTATAGAGACAGTTGCTCTGAAAGGAAACAATCTGCACTGTCTGCAGCATGTCACAATCACTAGTGTCCCCTCACTTGAAAAACTGCACCTAGAAGACAGCGGTCTGACAAACAGTGATATTGAGCCACTTTTCTCCCTCCTTTCATCAGCAGGCAGCATAAAGACAATTACTCTGCTTGGAAACAATCTGCACGGTCTGCAGCATGTCACCATCGCTAGTGTCCCCTCCCTTAAGGAATTAAAACTTATTCAAAATGGTCTGACAAACAGTGATATCGAACCACTTTTCTCCCTTATTTCATCAGCAGGGAGTATAGAGACAGTTACTCTGCAAGGAAACAATCTGCACGGTCTAAAGCATGTCACAATAACTAGTGTCCCTTCACTTGGAGAACTGCGCCTAGAAGACAGCGGTCTGACAAACAGTGATATTGAGCCACTTTTCTTTCTTCTTTCATCAGCAGGCAGCATAAAGACAGTTGATCTGACTGGAAACAATTTGCACGGTTTGCAGCCTGTCCCGATTGCTAGTGTCCCTTCCCTTGAAAAAGTAAAACTACTTGAAAGCGGTCTGACAAACAGCGATATTGAGCCACTTTTCTGTCTTCTTTCATCAGCAGGCAGCATAAAGCAAGTTCATCTTCAAAGAAACAATTTGCATGGTTTGCAGCCTGCCACGATCGCTAGTGTACCTTCCCTTGAAGAATTGTATCTAAGTGAAAGTGGTCTGACAAAGAGTGATATTGAGCCACTTTTCTTTCTTCTTTCATCAGCAGGCAGCATAAAGACAGTTGCTTTGCATGGCAACAATTTGCACGGTTTGCAACCTGTCAAGATCGCTTGTGTTCCTTCCCTTGAGGAATTGCAACTACTGAAAAGTAGTCTGACAAAGAGTGATATTCAACCACTTTTCTCCCTTCTTTCATCAGCAGGCAACATAAAAGCAGTTGTTCTGCATGGAAACAATTTGCACGGTTTGCAACCTGTCAAGATCGCTTGTGTTCCTTCCCTTGAGGAATTGCAACTACTGGAAAGTAATCTAACAAACACTGATATCGAGCCACTTTTCTGTCTTCTCTCATCAGCAGGCAGCATAAAGACAGTTCTTCTGGAAGGAAACAATTTACACGGTTTATCACAATTCACCATCGATCCTCTCCCCTCCCTGCACACACTAGTTTTATCTAGATGCGGTCTGCAAAACAGTGATATTATGGGAATCATCCGTTTACTGGCATATCTTGGTGATGTGAAGAAAGTCGATTTAACAGACAACAACTTGCATAGTTGTGTAGCCGACGTTTTGACTCCTTTCTTAAGTTGAGGTTGTTAATCCTCGGTACTAGGGGAGGGGGGTCAAACCTTTTTTGTAAGAAACATATATAACTGTCTCCTTGTGAAAAGAAAATGGTTTTGTTAATTGTTTTTCCAATGACCTCTTAAAATCCAGAATTCCTGTGGATTCTAGTCCAGTTAATCATATCGTCGCGTCAGTGCAACAAGGTTGTAACTCCAATCTGTAACAAAGTCGTATCTCGCGCGAATACGTTCCATTCAACAAGGTCGTAGAGAAACGACTTTGTTGCACTGACACGACGATATTTGTATCATATTTGAAATCAGCTATCGTCTAACATGATTTCAATTGTTAGTTGTCAAAAGCCGATCAATTAAATACTACCACTACCAGATACATTTAAACTGGGTGATTTTCGTGACTACATATTCCAAGAACTCAGGCAGGAATCAGAACAGAAATTATTTTTATTTTTGTTTTTGCGACAACAATCTTTACAAGCTTTATTTTGCTGTTACAAATCTACAAAAATAACTTGGCATCCATTTACATCACAATCAGTTTCAATGACTTCAAACTAATAACAATTTCGTCAAGCCATTGATACAGCGGGCTATTTCAGCTTTCATTTTTTTTCGTTGATCTTTCAGATCTCTGCTTTTGGTTCAACAAATATATTCATTGCCAATTGTTACCATCTCAACGTTCCGAAAATTCTGCGAGCAATATTATTTCATTTCTTTTACTTAACAATCCAATTCACTCTATCCAAACTTTACCCCACTGAAACTTTACATCTTTACTGGAACTTAACATATTTACCAACTTAGTCGCAACAAGGCTTTTACTAAGGTCCCTGCATACATTTTCCAGCAAGTAGGCCTACAACATTTAAATACAACATAACTGAAACAAGATATTCTTGACTTCATTTGCAAACATTACTGGCACACAAAATTGAATGAAAACAAGAAAAACAACAAACAGAGAAATGATTACCATATTGGCTCTGCTGTGATAAAATAGGAACAGAGAAAATGAAAGTTTAAGATAATGAACACTGTTTGAGTCACGTAAGTGAAATATCTAACTACTCAGTTGCCACTAATGCGAAATAGAGAAGCGTAACAGAAACTAAGGACAATACCAAATCAATACCTCTTTACATTTATAATATAAGTAAAGCCAGCCGTCAGCAATATAAATCAGGAAGTCTGTGGTTCGAATCCAACTTGCAAAGTTTGTATTTTGCTCACCGATTATGCAGCATAACATTACATCAGTAAAGGGGACATCTTGAATTAAATCTGAAGGGGAAAAACTAGATCTGTGTCACACACTTCACAAGCCGCTTATACACCCATCATGTCACGATTGCAGCATGTCACGATCGGTAGTGTCCCTTCCCTTGAAGAAATGTATCTAAGTGAAAGTGGTCTGACAAAAAATGATATTGAGCAACTTTTCTCTCTTCTTTCATTAGGAGGCAGCATAAAGACAGTTGCTCTGAGCGGAAACAATTAGCACGGCTTGCAGCCTGTCACGATCGCTGGTGTCCCTTCCCACGAGTGGTTGGAACTACTTGAAAGTAGTCTGACAAACAGTGATATTGAGCCACTTTTCTGTATTTTTTCATCAGCAGGCGGCATAAAGCAATATCGTCTTCAAAGAAACAATATGCACGGTTTGCAGCCTGTCACGATTGCTCGTGTCCCTTCCCTTGATGCATTGTGTATAGTTGAAAGTGATCTGACAAAGAGTGATACTGAGCCACTTTTCTCTCTTTTTTTTCATCAGCAGGAATCAAATATATATTCTTTGTGTAGCCAGAGGTATTGGAATTGAAGGCCTTCGGGCCACAGTTTTTAGGTAAACTTTTTTTTTAATTCCGGGCATATGCCCCCTTCATGTTCGTTTTTGTTTTCTTGGTTTTTGGTTTTCTCTTATTTTGTGAATGTTTGTTTGTGTTTTTAATGCCGAATAGATAATAATAATACTATTAAAGGTGGTGTCTTTGCAAAGAAACAATTTCCACGGTTTACCACTTGTCAACATTGATCCTCTGCCCTCCCTTGACTTAATGGATTTATCAGAGTGTGGTCTGCAAAACAGCGATATCGGGGCAATCATAGTGGAGGCATTGGCTGCCGTTCCTTCGTTGAAAAGGATCAGGTTCGGTACTCAGACATTCCTCATTTGAAGCAAACAGAAGGCTGGTATGACAATGTAATCCACAGGTCGCTGATGTTGCACCGTTCACTATTTCTTTCCAAACATATGAAATCACTCAACGTCTTTTTGATGGCAATACTTGTCAGAGGCATTTCAGTTAGTATCGAATGCCAGATACATTACAGTTGTCTCTTAAGCAGGAGTGGATCCAGGTTTGGCTGAAGAGAAATAGGGGAGGTGGATGTGGAAAGAAGGGTGCTTGTAGCAGACATGTGCTTTTCCATGCTTTTCCTTTTTCTGCTACCCCAGCAGGTGTTGTTTAAACCCTCTTCCCCCTCCGTCACAAATTTATGTTACAGGGTCCAGAATTTCACTTGTTTTATTACCAAGTCTGTGCAAGGTTTCATAGTTTACAAGAGTCATTTCATTAAAAATATAATAAATAAACGATTAGTATCAATAAAAATGACACTCCATTTCAATCAGTTTAAACCTCTGATACAGCTGGCAATTTCAGCGTTTAATGCTTCGGTCTAACTAAATATTAATTTCTTTGCAGATCTTTGCTTTTGATTCAGAACCAATTCATTGCACAATTTGACATTTCTTGTACTGAGCAATCACATTTACTTCGTGCAAATGTGGCCTTAAAGTATTCACCAATTTATTCGGGAAAGCCTGTAATAAGGGCCATGCAAAAGCATATCCTCTTTTGTTCCAATAATGTAACATAATCTCCCATGCATAGACAAAGATGCATGAATGTTCTCAGTGGTGAATGTTCTGTGAATTTTCTGTAAACAGTCTGTGTGGTGACACCCAGTCACACCCAGACACACCATTTTCTCCACCCATACACAAAGACCGGTTTTGCTTTACTACTGAAGAACCTTATTGTTCCCTTTATTTCTTCCTGTTTTGATTTTCTGGACATTCCTACAAGTTTTGTTCACGAAAAACTTTTGAGGACCTGGGCACAGGTCCTGGAGGTTATTGCTATCCAACGTGATTCACTATTGAAGGCCTTTGCCATACAGGACCATTTCCAATTACTGACTTTCCTCTCTTTGGACTGGATGTTCTTCTCTAAATCATTTACACACAGGCCCCAGTACAACTTTCAATAACAATATATAGAGGCAATATTAAAGATGTTGTTTTTTTCTTCTTAAACATTCCTGGCAATGACAATTGCGATGGAAAAACAGCAACAAACAGAAACGTGAATAGATATGGGCTTCATGCTCCGATAAAATATTTACAGAGAAAGGCAAAGTTGACGAAAATCACACTGGTTGAGACGCGTGTTTGAGATGTGTAACTTATCAGTGGCTACTAATGCAACATAAACAAGGTAACAAAAACTAAGGAAAGAAAACGTTATCCATACCTGTTTACATGTATACATAAAGAATATCCAGCCGTCTGCCAGAAAAAGCAGGAAGACGTTCGTTCGGATCCCATTCGCGCAGCTTGTGTTTTTGTTTCTCGCAAATCTCAGAGAGCATCCAGTATGCAGTACCTACAGGGGATACTTAGAATTAAAACTGAAAGAAAAAAAAGCTGATCTGTGTCACACATGACACAAGCCGATTATACACCCTTTGCACCTGACGTCACATCTGAGGGCAGGTCTTTGTTACTCAGTAACAAGCATGAGTAGACGCATTGTATTGTAATTGTCAATGAATTGAAATGACAAATCCTGCCAACAGTGAGGGCGCACCGTGCGAGGTATCTGCTGTGGAGATTCAAATGATATTCTATTCGGCACAGGTTTTAGAGCATTACTACTAGTGATGCGGGTCGATCTGGTATATGAAATTCACCAAGAATGCGGGTGTGCAAAATTATTGTTTTCACGTGAGAATTTGAGAAATCAAGGCGAGACGATGTTACAATGGCAAAAAAGTACGAAATATATGGAATATTATTGAAGGCATAAACAAAGTTAGCTGACAGTGGAAATAAAGATGCATACCTTCCCTCTAATTATGCTTAAGATGTGTATAAACGATTGGTTTGTATAAAGTTGTACAAAAAAGGAATACATATGAGACCCATTCTAAAAATGGGCTATCATTAATTGTACTGGATTGTATTGTACTGAATGTGCTGTAGCACATGAAATAATGTCTTCTATAACGTACTTGTACACCTTATTATGTTAAAATTGCGACATTTTATCCCAACTCATTTCACAGGTGTTATTTGTGACCTTCTGTTCTTTTTATAATTGTATGCATGTGTTTAAACCTAAAGAAGACAATACTGGATTGTGTGAAATTGATTTCGTACTTTGACACCTGCATGTTTCGAACGAGAAATGACCTGTCGGATTTTAGGATTTACACAAAGACATCAAATGACGCTTATTTGCAAATCAAGTTTTATTGTCTATAACTGTCAGGTTTTCTTAATAAACTGGTCATATTAAAGTTAATATCTTATTCTGTGTTCAAAATGTTAGATGCCATGTTTTTGAGCAGATAAGAACACTGATAAAACGCCATTTTGAGGCCGAGAAAATAATTGTAATATCTCGTAAACTGAAGCAAAGTTTATAATAGCTTGAACCATAAAATGTATGCATGTACAAATGCAACATGGAATTAATAAAGTACATGTCTTTGTGCCAAAATTAATGCATTACACACATCCTTCCATTCACTCGATTATGTCTCAATGCAATTTTGAAATCAGTTTGTTATTCAGCTGAGTTGTGAATTGAGTAATACAAATACCTGAAAAAGAGCATTTTACAGCCAAAATAGGCTACAAGTCTATCGTGTCACGATAGAAAAAAAAATAGGTTGGATTATAAAGGGCATATCATCATATTTAAGGATACTTTATATTTCACACTTATTCGTTTTCTTACATAAACCTGACGTTTGAGTGGGTACTATGTAACATGAAGCCGAAAACCAAGTGCGATACACAAACTTGTCAAACAATATCTGCTAGTTTATCTATTTGTTTAAGTTCAACTTAACATTTCAAAAAGACGGTAGCAGATTGTGCCGTTTGTAAAAGATGCGTCGAATTTAAACAGTTTCTTAAATATAAACACGAAACAAGCATCAGTTTAACGAGACCAATTTATAGCTCAGTGTTGTGGGCAAAGGAAAATACATTTTCAACCAACCAAACCACAAGGTTGAAAGTCAATATTGTGTGGCTTTGATGTAAAACGTTATAACTGCAGTTACATTGATACAGTTTTGAATAAAACAGTTGATGCAGAGAATCTTGTAACCGATCGATTTTTATTAAATCTTAATCATAAGTGAAGCATCGTGCAAAACCACCCAGAATGTTATATTTTGCGTGTATCCCCTCCCCGTCTGCATCGCTGCCGCTCCCGAGTTCTTTGAAAGGCATATGACGTCACGTGGAAACAATTACCCAAGATGCTATTGCGATACCTAACATTATTTACGGATATAGAATGGCTTTAACTTTAGGAGTGGGCTAAGTTTCACCGCTTTTTCTATCCGTGTGCAGCAGAGGGGGTTCCAAGATTCTTCAAAGGATATGGCTGAGGTATTAATGTCCGCGGGGGGGGGGGTAGTTGCAATCTGCGCATAAAGTTGAAAAGGGGATTGAAACAATGGGCCAACATCAGTTGGTGATGGACATTATTCAGATTTTTTATATAATTATGTAAATAAACGTTTCAGTCGTGGGGGGGGGGGTAACCACTGCCATGCCAAAAACAGCCCCCCCCCATAGGGTCTTTCCTCCCTTGCATCGTGTATACGTTCCTGCCTACGGAATTAAGTATTAGCGCCCTCTTTCAGAGTCCAATCTCCACCAAAAGGATAATCTTTTTTTTACCGCCCTCACCACACTAAAGCATTTTTGTAAAATAATAAATGAACATGTTTTTCTTTGTGTTTCCACCTCCCCTTCCTCCCGTCCAACCTAACCGTCAGTAAAAAAAAATCAATTTTCTTTTGCATTTCAAGGTGTTGTTTTGTTGTCCAAAACCTATTTTCTGACAATGAACATTTTATGGACCCAGTCTCAAATTGAGAAAACGTTCTCGCGTGTTATGGTCTTATGACGCTCGTCAAAAGCTGGAGTCGTTGCAAAAAAAAAATATCAAAACAGTCAACTTCATGATTTCACAAGCCTGGCAATGAGAACTTAGTCGAGGTAAGATCAACACAGCTAAAATTGCAACAGAACGTTGCAAGTCAAAAAAAAATACCTGCGATGTACCGAGACATTTTTAAAAATAACTTGGCAAATGTACACGATTTCATAGTCTTAATCTAAGACTTCATTTGGAGTTTGTTCCCATGAGCCAGCTCCTGGCAAGCGAGGTCAAACCGCCAAGGTGGTAGAGGGCGCTGCCAGCAAGATGAATCAAAGCCACTGTGGTGAAGGAGTAGACCTGTAAATAGGCCCGGAATTGCCTATTGCAATTAGAGCATTTTGTGGACCACGAACTTTAAGGTTTGTAAAACAGACGGGTGGAAGCGCGAGCTCGTATTCTGTGAAATTCGGATAAAATTGGGCCCTAAAGTTGCTTTATTTTGTAATGGAGCGCAGGCATCATTTTTCAAAATGGTGATGGGCCACGGAACTATTTTTAGGGGTGATTATCATTGGATTGAATTTGCTCCCGAAAGTCATCGGGAGTACCACCCAAAAAATAAAAATAATGAAGATAACGAAATAAGCTTTCATTTGATGGGTGTCGCAAGCACCTTGAATGGTTGTATTTTGTATATGTTTTTGGAACTACGCGTGATTATCACAGAGGTCTGTGGGAGTCGATTTACCGGTCTGCACCCTGAATAACATTGACACTGGACCTAGACAATTCCTAGGTCTGGTTCGTCTTGTTGATAGCGCCCTCTACCGCTGTGGCGGCTTGATCACGCTTGCCGGGGACTATGGGCTTCGCCAGAATTTTTACTAGAAAGGGGGGGGGGGGGCATTCCCAAAAATCTTTTTGTTTTTGCTTTTGGAGGGAGGGGCGCCCCATGGCCCTCTCCTGGCGACGCCCATTCTAGGGACTGCAACATTATGGGAGCGGAATCCAAATCCAGCATTTTGTGGACCTTGAACTTTAAGGTTTGTAAAACAGATGGGAGAAAGCCGGGCATCGGAGTGCGAGCTCGTATTTCTGTGAAATTCGGATGAAATTGGGCCCTAAAATTGCTTTATTTTGTAATGGAGCGCATGCATCATTTTTTTCTTCAAAATGGTGATGAGCTACAGGACTACTATTAGGGGATTATCTTTGGATGGAATTTGCTCCCAAAAGTCATCGGGATTACCACCCACAAATTTAACAAAAATTAAAGATAATGAAATAAGCTTTCATTTTATGGGTGTCTCAAACACCTTGAATAGTTGTATTATATATATATGTTTTTTGGAACTACGCGTGATTATCACTGAGGTCTATGTGAGTCGATTTACAGGTCCGCACCCCTAATAACATTGACACTGGACCCAGACAATTCCTGGGTCTGCTTAGTCTTGTTGATAGCGCCCTCTACCGCATGGCGGCTTGATCACGCATGCCGGGGACTATGGGCGTCGCCAGGATTTTTACTAGACGTAGGGGGAGGAGGGGGGCATTCCCCCCCCCCCAAAAAAAATGTTTTTTGCTGGGGGGGGGGGAGCCCCCCCGGGCCCTCTCCTGGCGACCCCCATGCCAGGGACTGCAACAATATGGGGGCGGATTCCGAATCCAGTATTGGGGATTTTGAACTTAACCCAGGAAATTCCTGCCAATCTTCCCAATATTTGACTAGATCCGTCTTGTTGTTAGCGCCGTTTACCGCCGCGGTTGCTTTTCCGTAGCTGCAATTAGGTTTGTATACATCTAAAAAGGACTGCTACAGATACTCTTTCCTACCAAGAACAACAGCTTATTAGAACTTACTTCCTACAGAAGTCAGGGAAGCTTCTTCATTGGAGTCTTTTAAGTCAAGGCTTCATGAGATGCAGTTGTCTTCAACACTAAGGGGCCTATTAACAAAATTGTATAGGAATGCTACTAGCCACCACGCGCCTACAACCGTATATCCCATAGTGGAGTTTGCTTGCAGTATGCTACAGATACATATACATGTGTGTACACACAAGTGAGTTTTTACAAGTTATAAAACTTACTTATCAGAATAAACACCACATGATCACAGATAATCAATGCAAATTGGTTCATTTCACATCAAATAAATCGCATTTTTGGCTCATCAACTTGCAACCCCATTGTTTGTTCATGCAGATTACAAATGTTGGCAAACGTGCGAATGCACAAATGCTGGCTCATAGTATTTAGGCACTCATCGTAACACAAGCTCCACACTCAATAAACCCACACCTCATATTGAAAAGTAAATATGAGTTGCCTGAAGCTATCCAAAACACACAACATCCACAGATTAAATGAAATTTTAAAGAAAATAAAAACGTTCCCAACTTCTTTGGCTTTTGCCCTAATTCACAAGATGTGGGGAAAATACCGACCTCACAACTTTACCAAGATATTCTTATCACCAGTCTATTAGGCCATGTGACTCCGACATTGCAAATCACCTGATACCGCACACCGTGCACAGGGGTTGAAGTGCATAAACGAAACAAATTGAAATCAGAATTTGGAGTTAATTACCCTGTTATCTCTGTGAACCCCGAGAAGATGGTTAGTGTGGAACTGACGTGCAATGCAATAAAAGCATTATCGAGATAATTCATGTCGATGTGCGTAAACAGGATAATCAACCAGGGCAAACTCCAAAATCACGGAGTCAAGTATCAAATTATGGATGTAAGTGTTTAGTTCCAGATCATATACCAAGACCCACTGTGGAATAAAATCCAGGGCGGATCCAGGGCCAAAGGGGGCCATGGCCCCCCCCCCCCAAAACGAAACCAATTTTTTTTTATTTTTATGTGACATCCCAATAAAGACACACCACAATCTTTTCCTCAAAAAAATGGTTAAAGTGGTCAGAAAGTGCCTCATATCGCACCATAGAGCATCTAGAATCCAATTTTTCGGGGCCCTTAAGCGGGCCCCGAACCCAGTGGCGTAGCCACCGGAGGGGCGTGGGGCGACCGCCCCCATGAAACCTTGTCGCCCCCAGTCGCCCCCAGTCGTGAGATTTTGAGTTTCTAAAAAATTATCATTGATCTACATGACGCCATGGGCCTATTATGTACTACAATGTATCTTTTGCTTAGAAAATATTGGTTAAAGTGATCAGAAATTGCCTCAGATAGCACCACAGAGCATTTAGAATCCAAAAATTTTCGGGGCCCTTAAGCGGGCCCCGAACCCCACGCCTATAGCTCAGAATTCTGGTAGCTGATTCAATGACTCCAACCTCGAAAACAATGTTCACAAATTTTTCTTATGCCTTTAGCTGAGTAAACCTCGAAAATTATGTTTAAATTATTATCTTTGTGCTAAGATAATTATTGGTTAAAGTGGTTAGAAATTGCCACAGATCACCACAGAGCATCGAAAATCAAATTTTTTTCAGCCCTTAAGCGGGCCCCGCACCCCACGCCAATAGCTCAGAATATCGATAGCTGATTCAATGTCTCCAACCTCGAAAACGATGTTCAAATAATTATCTTTTGCCAAGAAAATATTAGTTAAAGCATGGAGGAAATTCGTAAGAAATTGCTTCAAATCACACCACAGAACATCTAGAACCCAAAGTTTTTCGGGGCCTATAAGCGGGCCCCGAACCCCACGCCGTAAGGGCTTCGCGCTTGCATCAGTTATGATCAAGGTATGTCCCCCCACACTTTTGAGAAGAGATTGACGCCCCTGCTTGACGCCCCCATGAAATGTTCCAGCCCCCAGCGCCCCCAGCGGCCCCCACACTGAAAAATTCCTGACTACGCCACTGCCCGAACCACACGCCGCAATTTTTTTGACCCACTTTTTGGGGGACCAAAACTTTTGGCCCCCCAAAGTTGTGTTCTGGATCCGCCCTTGAATAAAATGAGAACCTTATGAAATCTATGAATACATCACTACGAGCCGGAGCACGTATTCTTTCAAGAAAATAAACAACAAAATCAATAATCGATAGGAAATAATCAATAGGAAATAATCAATGGGATGTGTGAAAAACTATATCAAATCAAAATGGTTATGAGAATGTGTTTCAAGTCAGCCTCGTATCCATGGCATCGAGCAGCATGGCGTCGAGCAGCACGCTCTTCCCCGGCTCTGATTGTCCAATGATATTATAATTAGAAGTGATGGTTGTTTGCTTTATAAATGACGCACCACGATTTTTTTGTACGCGATGTGCATCTAGTAGTCAGATATAATTAGCAACTCCTTGTTGCGTCAAATTGGAAAACACACGAGTCTGTCTCAGCTTTAAAAATCCCGTAATCTTACCTATCGAAAATGTAGGATTACTGCGCTAAACATGAGTAATTTGACAAAGGGAGAACGCTCTCCTCGAAGGGAGACAGCAGGGGGTTTATAAGTCGGTTTATAAGTCTGGTTTTGTGACTTGACACTCACCTTATGTCTATTTTGGTTCGCTATACTAGTTCACTCAGGATACCTCGTTAGCCCCATGCTGTTTTATTAGCCTGACGCCATTCTTGGGGCTCAACATGGGCAATCACCACATTCGCTGAATGGAACTTGTTGTGGAATTCGTAAGACCCATGCGTTTTCTTCATTTAGAGAAGCTGACATATATGCAGCCGGACAATGGGAACAATTCACAAATGTCAAGTGGACCAAATGGCAATGTTATTTTAAGTCTAAAAATAATTATTTGCTCATTTCATTTACATTTCAGAGGAAAACAGGTGGCCTATTAATTCACCAGTTTGTGTGACGGCAATTAGATGAGCGGTATGTCTTATACTCTTGGTGAGCGGTCCATTGGTGGTGATGGCCAATCACTAAACTCCGTCAAAGAGTTTGTCCCAGGAAGAATGGCTGGTTGTTTGCTTTTGAAAGACTCGTCAGATCTTCTCATGCGGCTTTCCTACCAACAGTGGGGGATTTGAGGGCAAGGTTTTAGGGGCAGTCAAAAATCTTAAGCCTGTGTACGGGGTCAAATTGCCCTTCCCCGTAGCACCGCCACTGCCTACAGAGTAATTCCATCTTCGTCTAGATCGGGATCCAAACAATGGACATGGGTTTGCCCTCTTGGTACCACGTCTGGTTTGCCTTACAGATTCATCTTCATTCCTCAAAGATTCAAGAACAGATATTTCATAAACAAACGACTATTTAATAAATTAAAATTTGCGACGGGCTGATGGAAAATGGGTTTTGCCACATATTGAACAAAAGACTCCTTATGCAATTGTGTCAGTATCATCATCTCACCATGCATGATGTAGACATACTTTTACTGTTTTCCGGGTTGGCTGCATTTGTGACTGACAGAAGACGACTCTCACAACATCGTCACTTCAAAGGGAAATGGAGTGGTGACATTTTGCAACAGTTCTCTTGGCAGGGTGCATAGTTGGAGAAGCGGCTCAAGTGGTCGGAATCGAAGCCTTGTTTTGTTTGTAAGGGTTGTGTGAGCTTGAATCTCCTTCGCCTTTGGGTCATCTGGTTTTCACGCTGAAGCTCAACCCATCATCTTAAGTGGAACCTTTTCCCGTCTAAATCATCTCTGTCCCGGAGAGCCACACTGATGTCTTGAAGAGTTGATTCACTGTAATATCTCAGTGTCTCCGGAAGTGGGTTATTCCATTCGGTGCTTCTCTACACGTACGGGTCTCGAAGAATATTTTCTCACCAACACGACATTTAGCCAGCCATCTTGGACTGTTACCTGATGAAACATCTTCTTGACATTACACTTGGAGGCCATGTTTTCTGTCTGAATCTACAGAGCACTCAACCCAATTTATTTGGCATTCGCGAGCAAGGAGTACTTTTGCCGACATTTTTGATCTCAAACAAACATGATAACCATCCTCTGTGGACACTCTTTCCCATTATTATCAAAAATGGGCGTCATACCGTGGAGAGTGATAAACTTTCTTTCCTAGCGTCAGCAATGTCAGCCAGAAAAAGCGAGTAACTCAAGGGCGTTATTTTCCTCCTTTGTCATGTAAACATTACACGGGTCTTTACACCTGCAGTTTTCTTTTTCATGCGCCACGGATCAGCAGGCAGTTTTAGGGTCATCACACGATGACTTACACCAATCTACTCATTAACACTCAATGCAAAGGCTTCATCACACCAAACAGTAAACAATACGCATCCTAACTCCTTCTTTAACCCATAATGCACGTCATCGGTTGTCGGTGCGCCTCATCACATGTGTATAAATCTCACATGATGGAAGCAGGTGTTTCTCCAGTCTCGAACGACATGCATGCACGTGATCTTGCACTATCAGTATTGGGATGTGACTTCAGTTTGCAATCATGATGTTTCTTGAGTAGGTTTCCGAGAGAGGAATTTTGTTATCGCTGTTATTAGCACGAGTAGCAATCCTTCGATTGTATCACTTGGACTCTCTCCACCTTGCTGGTCATCGTAGAGGGAAAGAGGCTGACCTTGACACCACACAGTTCCGTCTCAGTTTTTTTCGTAGACGTAACGCTGTGTCTGATTATGTTTGAACAAATCGCAAACCATGCTCTCTTCAGATCCTGATCGATGTGAAAACCAAAGTGGGACTACCTTGGTACTCATCGCAGTGTCCATGCTCAATTTGAAATGGAAAACAGTAATGTGTGCAAGCTTATTGAGATGAGGTTTTTCTCGTTTTTCTGGATCCACGGTCGTGTGTTCAGTCTGGTTACTGTCTGTGTATCCATGCAGCAGGTCGGACAACGCGTCTAGCAGACGGCACAAAGTGCTTCTTCTGTATGTAATCGTTTGATCAGTGGCCCAGTCGAATTAAGACATCAAAAACACAGAGTTTTTTTGATGTAGCTTGGGTTTGTCAGCTGACAACCTTGTAGACAACGATCGTGTGTTATCCTGTAGTCGTGTCGTTCGTCCTTCAGACTATAGACGGATTTTACGGGATCGTAATATTTGCCTCCTTTTCAACATCCAATTCAAATGTTCGACAGAGTTGGTAGCTTCCATTCTTCTCCCAGTCAGCAACAATGTGTCTCCATTTCACGGTCATCTAGCATTAGAGACGGGATTCTTCCGTTTTTTCTTTCGCATTTAGATGGTTGAAGTTGCCGTTCTTCTCCATTGCTGTGCGGAAACAAATCTGACAGCCGTCTTAGTCCATGATCGTCCTTTGGGGCAACAGTTGGTCATGGATCCAACTTTTCTCAAAATGCATCAGACACTATAAAGAGATCCCCGTATCGTTGTCACGAGACTTCTTTGTTCCCTTGTATGGGGATTTATCGTTAATAAGGGAGAAGCCTCGTAACAAGTGTAGTGCCCCGCCCTTGAGATATTTCTTCAAGTACAAGAAACGTTCACCTGGGGAACTTGCAGGTATGACAATACTTCAGCCACGTTGCTGAACGATAATATCGTATAATAGCCTTGTTTGCATGTGCTGTACATCATGGAATTCCCAGAGAAGATGATTGGTGTAGGTGGAGGTAATCTATTCATTTTCAATTGTTCTATTAGGCCCACTGTTAGAGAGCCAATAAGGTTTTCTGCCGGTAATTTCATGTCATAGGTTGATACCGTAAACTGTCGGTTCTCTGCAATGGGTTTGGTGAGTTAGTGTCCGGAGTTCTAGTTGCTGGCCTCAATTCGTTCTAAAGGAGAGAGATTTTGCGAAATCAATCATGAAAGGTTCCTAATCACATGCAGTTGAGTTGATGGATTGTGCACCAGTGTTTACATTTTCGTCTTGTCGAACTAATTTCGATGGAAGCAGCTGATAAAGCACTTTTGACGCACACTGTCTAACTTTACATAACCCTCGAGGACAGTGCCCGGGTTTCCCCTTGTCTCTAGAATGTAACACTCTCTATAGGCCTAGACTAAGGACCAAAACTCACAATCGAGGAGCATTCTACAAAATATGAACTCTCGAGGACAACAAGAATATGTTGTTGTCCTTGTGTTGGTCTGTCCTCGGGGTGCATATAAAGTACGTACACGTAGCGGCATATTGTATATCACCATCCTCACGTTGTGTGGTGCTGTCATCTGTGAATTTGATGTCAGAAGAAACCCGGCGTGGGTTTCTTGGGCTTGTTGACTCTGTTCGTGGCCTGTCTGTGTGATGCGTATTTTTGTATCTAGATATTTAAAATTTCATCTTCATCGCAAACCAGAGATCTCAATCTGTGAATTACTCTGCGCCATGCAGACAAACTGCTTCATAATACATTCAGTTTGCACTGAATCTCTCCCTGTGTAATTTAAGTTGTCTAAGAAATCAGTTGTCTATGAGATCTCAAAATAAGAAGACTGGCATATATTTGCTTTGTTATTTCTAGTTGCAGTTTATGCAGTACTTCCGAAAATATGCATGCACACACCAAGTAGAGCTCTGTACCATGAAACAACTTACACATGTCAAAAAATTACACATGTCAAGTAACTGCCTTAACATTTCAAAGAGATACATGTCCATGTACACTGTCAAAAATACATGTGAAAATTTACGGGAAAGGGGTCATCTGGGAGACATTCCCATAGACTTGTGCACAAAATGTTTCCATCTTTAATGTCACCTAACCCCAATTTTACCCTATCCTGCCTCACGAATGTCGGTATATTTATGTTTTGGACCACGAGCAATCGATCTAGCCTATTTGCGACTGTAAAAAAAAAAATGAAATGTCTCCTCAATGTCCGGTGTCTCCCTAAGGTATAATGAATAACGACAAAATGTCTCCTAAGGGTACCATTAACAGGTATTAGTAACATTACTAAGTAAATTGTAATCAATTATAATAACCAAGTCGGTGTAATATAACATGATACATGCCTATGATTTTTTCTTAAGGGAAAAGGACAATATCTCAAACCTTATAGTTGTGCATCAATAAATCTATTGTTGTATGGACCCTATACATGCATGCTTATAATCATGTGCACACGAATAAGTTGTGAAACGTAAAAAAAAACCAAAGATCAGAATAAACATCACAAATCTATGCGAACTGGTTCATTTCAAATCGAATATCGGAAAATCAAAGCCACACTGTACCTCCATGCCACCTTGTATTTTCAAATCAAAGTCAACATCCTAATAAAAAAAGGCGAAGAATAGTATATTCATCTGTAATTAGTAAGTATGATTCTTACGAATCAGCTACTGAATATTTCTTTAGGAGTAAGGTTGTGATCAATCTGATGGCTTTGAAAGTCCTCACAGCTAGAGGGTACTTTATTGACCCATGTCTATCTTTTCGGCGACGGGAATCTGAGTTAATTATTTGCCCTTTTTTATTTGAAACAATTCAGACAGCCTCACCATCTTACCCAGGTATTATTATTACCAATTTATGGAGCCATGTGACTTTGCAAATCACCTGATACCACACAGCGTGCATATGGATTCAAGTGCGCCAACAAAACGAAACTGAAATCTAATTTTGGACTTGATTACCCTGTTATCTCTGTGAGTCGCCGAGAAGACGAGCCAGTGCGGTACTGACGTACATCGTAACCAAAGCACTATCAAGATAATTATTGCTGATGCGCGTAAACAAGTTAATTAACCAGGACAAACTCCAACATATTGGAGTCAAGTATCAGGTAATGGATTTTGATGTTTAATTTCGGATAATCAATCACAAACCATTGTGTGATCAATTAAGGCCGTCTCATCTCACCGCCAGTGGCGTAGCCACGGGGGGGGGGCGTGGGGGGACGACAGCCCCCCATGAAACCTTGTCGCCCCTCCAGTCGGCCCCAACTTAGATTTTGAGTTTCTAAAAAAAATATCATTGATCTACATGACACCCCCCATGAAATGTTCCAGCCCCCCCGCCCCCCCACACTCACACTGAAAAATTCCAGGCTACGCCACTGCTCACCGCACACAGTATCTGGAGAACGGGGCAAAATAATGGAGCGCTAGGACAATAGGGTGACGTCACGGGTGGAGACTATTGATTTTTTTTATAGAATAATAATTTATTATGCAGGAATGGAGCACAGCGCCATTTAGCTTCTGACGAATAGCGTAGGTGGGTAAAGCCACTCATGAATTCAGTAATTTCACAGAATCGCAGCAAGACACTTAGATTTTCGTTGTTTTTTTACTTCAATTAAAAAAAAGGTCGTTGGGAAAAATGGACACAACTGGATTAATAATAATCATACCGGAGTCTTATATAGCGCACGTATCTACCTAATTGTCTGTAGATACGTGCGCTATATAAGACTCCGATATAATTATTATTAAGGCACTGGAAATTCGAACCGGAGACCTTCCAATCCATAGCTCATTTCGTTAACAGCTGGGCTACTATGGCAGATCGATAACTGCTATTCTTTAAATGCTTTAAATGAAACTTATCTGTACTAAATAATACCAAAGATGTGACGTCATTGTTCTTTTCTCATAAATAAACCCCTCGACCTCCTTGAATAAACAAAATGATTTCCCCATTTTTACCTCCATGGTTCGAGCAATAATGTGGAATTTGTGGAGGGTGTAAAGGGGATGAATGGCCATATGGGGAATGAATGGCCATCTGGTTTCGCCCTCTGTCCAATCTTGCCCATGAACGGCGCACTCCTCGTGTATTATCATTAACTGATTTTTAGGAATCAGCTAGTGAGTATGTTTTTAAGAATTAGCTAGCGATCGATCTGATGGCTTTACAATTCCTCACAGCTGGAGAGAACAATATAACCCTTGTCGATCTTTTTTGGTGACGGAAGTTTGAGTCAATTATTTGCCTTCTTCTTTTAATTTGAATCAATTCAGACAGCCTCATCTCACCATCTTACCCAGATATTATTATCACAAGTCCATGGAGCCAAATCACCTGATACCACACACGTGCATAGGGGTTCAAGTGCGCAAACAAAACAAAACTGATATCTAATTTTGGACCTAATTACCCTGTTATCTATGTGAATCGCCTCGAAGATGAGCCAGTGTGGTACAGACTTACATTGTAATCAAATCGCTATCAAGATAATTCTTGTTGATGTGCGTAAACAAGCTAATTAACCAGTGCAAACTCCAAAATATTTGAGTCAAGTATCAGATAATGGATGTAGATGTTTAGTTTCAGATCATCAATCACCAACCATTGCGTGATCAGTTTAGGCCGTCTCCTCTCAACGCACACTGTCTTACTTTACATAACTCTGGAGGACAGTGCATTGTTTTCCCCTTTGTCCCTATAATATAAAACTCTCCAATAGACTAAGCACACAAAATCATTATCGAGGGCCGTTCAACAAGAGATGAACTCTCGAGGACTCTCCCTCCCTCTGTCTCTCCTCGGGGTGCATGTAAAGTACGTACATGCACGTAGCGGCATCTCACCATCTTCACGTTGTTCAGTGCTGTCTGGGAGATTTGATGTCAGTAGAGAAACCCGACAAGGGTTCCTTGAGCTCGTTGACTCTGTTCATGGCTTGTCTGCAGTGGCGTAAATCTGTGCCGGCGAATCGGGGGGGGGGGGGGGAGATGGGGGATGACAATAATCCACATATTGCCCGGCCTTGGACATTCGAAAAGTTGGGAGGGGGATCATCACATTACACAGTAGGGGCGCTGTTCATGATACAGGTGTACATCTTTAAGTAAATAAAACGGCACATTTTAAGCTTTTGTACTTTTCGCTCATATTTTTTGGCTATTCAATACCTATTGGTCGTTGGCAATTTCACAAAAAATACCTCGAAATCTGCATTTTTTGTTTTTCATCACAACCAAGTGGGGGATGATTCAATAGCCCACCCCCTGTCACAAACAAATGAGATGATATAAATATACCCCCCTCCCCGGGATTTACGCCCCTGTCTGTCCGTTGTGATGCGCCTTTTGGTAGATTGATATTTTTAAATTTCCTCTTCATCGAAAAGCAGAAATCATAATTTGTTAGTTACCTTGCGCCATGTAAACAAACTGCTCCATAATTCCGTCCCTTTGCTCTGACTCCTCCCTGGCTAACTGTAGTTGTCTATGAGATCTCAAAATTATGTGAAGACTGACAGATGTTTTCCAATGAGCATTATGCGTGCTTTGTCAATGCCAGTTGCAGGTTATTGCAGTACTCCCAAAAATATGCATGCAGACACCAAGTAGGGCTCTATACCATGAAACAACTTACATATGTCAACAATTTACCAATGTCAAGGAACTATCAAAGAGAAACATGTTCACGTCAACAGTCAAAATTGAGTAAGAATTTTAGTATATCAGTCCTAAGAACATTGTAGTCAATTGTAATAACCAAGTCAGTGTAATACATATTTTTGAACTTTTACATACGAATTTTCATTAAGGAAAAGGACTATTTCTCCAGCCTTAACGTTGTGCATCAATAAATGCATTGTTGTATGGGCCCTTTTCATCCATATTTATAATCGTGTGCACACGAATGAATTGTGAAACGCAAAAAACTAAGAATAAACATCACAAATCAAATGCCAAGTGGTTAATTTCACATCGAAAAAAATAATCAGCAACACAATGTACCTATTTCTAAATCAACGTCAATATTCTAATAAAATTGGAGAAGAATTGAATAGTTATCTGTAATTGTAAGTATTAACACCCTCCTGGGACGTCACACTATTGGTTTTTTTTCTCGCCATTATTTTACAAGAATGGAGCACACGGCGCCATTTACCCTCATGAAGAATGGCGTAGGTGGGTGAAGCCACCAATGTATACTTCATTAATTTAAAAGAATTGCAGCAAGACACTTAGGTTTTCGTCTTCTTTTGTTCCCCTTCAATTAAGTCTTTGGGAAAAGGGACATTGCAGGATTCGAGCCGGGGACCATTCAATCTATAGATCATCTCGTTAACTGCTAGCCTACTGTAGCAGCTGGACAATTGTCCTTTTAAATGGTTTTTTTATGTTTTACATGTAACTTATTCGCTAAAAATAAAAAAATGTGATGTCATTGTTCTTTTCTCATAAATAAACCATTCTACCTTCATGAATAAGCAAAGATTTATCTCCCATTTTTTCCTCCATGGTTCAAGCAATAATGAGGAATTTGTAGAGGGTGTTTTGGCCACAAAAAAGTGTCCGGTTTCTGGTATGTGTGCGCGTCGCCGTAGCCGTGAGCGTCAGCAAAATTAAAAAGTTTTTTTTTTCTTTTCAATGTAAAATGATGTCTCAAATCCGCCAAAGTCACTGGTTTGAGTGGAATCCTACTGCTGCACAGTTTAGATGGGGTTACGATCGAGTGTTAGCTTTATCTCTGGGCTTCCATATATTTTGCACTAAATTTAGTCTGGCACCATTTGCAGACGTTGTTGTAATTGTGTGATTGTGCGTCTGGAAGGCAGACCGAGGGGACGATGGTCGTGGATCCGGAAGCTGTAAACGCTTTTCAATTAGCGTAGTATGTATTGGGAGAAGACTAATGACTATGTTTTGTCTTGACTATCGAAATTTCCCCAAGAATGTTCGTGTCGGTCTTGATCGTAAGTGGGTGCAGAATTTTCAAGCCTTATGGCCTTAATGAGGTCACCTTAAACTCCACTCTGAAGGACGTACATTTTTGAGTTTTAACAGGGGACTGAAGCGTCATTTGCAACATCAGCCAACATTTGAAGAAAAAAAAATCTGCGTCGCCGTACCAATTGTGGGGCAAGCTCCATACCAGAAACCGGATACTTTTTGGGCCTGAGTAGACAATACTCTGTAGTGCGCCGTTTGTTGGTGATGAATGGCCCTCTGGCTTTGCCCTCGGGCAAATCTCATCCATGAACGGCGCACTCCTTGTATATTATCATTATGAGTTTATTTTAAGAAATTAGCTAGTGATCGATCTGATGGCTTAAACAGTCCTTACAGCTTGAGAGTTCCACAATAACCCATGTAGATCTTTTCGGCGACGCGAGTTTGAGTCATTTATTTGTCCTTTTTTGTATTGAATCAATTCAGACAGCCTCACAATCTCACCCAGTTTGTCTTATCACCAGTCGATGGAGCCATGTGACTTTGCGAATCACCTGATGCCACACACCGTGCATAAGAGGTTCAAGTGCATAATTAAGCGAAACGAAGCTGAAATCTAATTTTGGACTTGATTACCCGGTTATCTCTGTGAATCGCCGAGTAGACGAGCCAGTTTGGTATTGACGTACATCGTAACCAAAGCACTATCAAGATAATTATTGTTGATGCGCGTAAACAAGTTAATTAAGCAGGACAAACTCCAAAATATTGGGGTCAAGTATCAGGTAGTGGATTTTCATGTTTAACTTCAGATAATTAATTACAAAGTATTGTGGGACAAATTGATGGCCTGATGAAATTCACGAATAGAATTCTTACGTATTCAATCTAGCAAAAAGAGCCATAGCTTATTACTTCTTCTGATTTTTGTTTTAGGAGCGCCTAACGTATCCTGCACAGTGAGATAATACTTATGAAATATTAAAGGAAATATTATAAGATGGATTTATTAAAGGAAATGATAAGATTTAAAAATGACCTAAACATGCAAGAATCTGCTGGAAGTACGCCTCTTCTCTATGGCGTCCAGCAGTACACTTTAATTTACTGTTCTCCCTGGTATTGGTATTGAATGTCCACAAATTGTGGGAATTATAATCAGGTGTGAAATAGTCGGATGCCCTAAAAGGTTTGACGAGAAACACCAGAAAGGGGCGTTAGCGGCAGTTTCTAAAGTTGAACAAATAACGTGGCTGGAGCTGGGTGTGAACCTGCGACCTCCAATTCTGGCGCTCATCCAACTGAGCTATCCAAACCCAAGGGCAGTCAGGCGCGGATCTAGAGGTAGAGTTTTTGGGGTCAACCCCCCCAGCTGTGTCCCCCCGAAAAAAATCTCATTCAAATTCCTAAAAAATAAGTCAACCCCCCCCCCCCCCACCCCCGCTGTGACACCCCAAAAAAATTATACTGGTCTAATGTCCGCCTGTTGAAAATAAGGTACACCATTCTGTAATGAGTGTTAATAATCGTCGAATTCGAACAGCGCCCCCTATTGAAATTGGTACCAGCCCCCACACACACACACACATACACGCACCCACACACCCCCACCCCCACACACACAGTACCCCCTTAACGGTTACAAAGAAGGATTCTGGGATACCTCGGGAGGGTCATTCAAAAGATACCTACGGCGTCTGGCGCTCATTAACAATAAGACATAAGGTGCTGTTTTATGCACATAGTGTCCCCCTCCCGACGAAGCTTTCCCAAGGGTTTAAACAAAGCTGCCTAAGTATTTTTCTGTTCGTACATGTATTCAATACTTGAATCCGATCCGCACTGCATTGTAAGGTGCAACAGTCAATACCCTGCGTGACTTACACGGCCTTATTAGGCACCTCCCAATGCCCACGTGAGCAAAAAATAATAATAAAAATATATAATAAAACAAAAGGCACTCCATGTTCCAGAGGCATGCGTCACAAACAAGAGCACGGATGTTGAACTTTTGTCGTGCACAAATTGTCGGGCACAAAATACAGCTGTGATGGGACAAAGCATTAACGGGCGGGGCTTAATGGATCAGTCTACGCGGTAGGTAAATGGTTCATGTGACAAATGAACGGTGTTTTAAAGGTTCAAGGTACAGTTTCTCCCAAAGAACTGGCGAACAGGCGAATTAGCAGTGCCCCGCCGCATGCTGCTTATGTTTAACAATGAAAAAAAAATGCCAAAAAAAAACACACGTGCCTTTGCCACTTGTTGCATGCTGCTATCATGCCCTTTTTAGGGAATAATGCTATTGATAGTCAAACTATGCATAAACTGTTGTCAGACAGCCAATGAAATTTCTGCATCCAGCGCGTCGGGGAGGGACATGTGATGCATTGCGTTGAGGCTCTGGGTCTTTGCAAACAAATTTCACGCCACTATAGTTCACGATTATAATTTATAAGAGCTCGCGAAGCCAGTAGCTAGTCATATTGGAGATTGACCCCCGACGAAAGCGTATCATGGATGCATGGGCATCGCAAAACCCACCGGGTGGTTTCAAACTGCAAAGGAGAGGTGAGACATAGACGTTTGTATCAGGATACAGTC
The DNA here is from genome assembly GCA_029964075.1 of Patiria pectinifera. NCBI lineage: Eukaryota > Metazoa > Echinodermata > Asteroidea > Valvatida > Asterinidae > Patiria > Patiria pectinifera. The sequence goes on from CM057148.1 coordinate 25,519,045, forward strand.
ACCGCTGGTTGAAACCTCTCTCTGAAGGATTTGGGACTCGTTGATACCTGTCTCTGAAGGATTCGGGACTCGTTTGGGAGGACTGACAACCTGCCAATACAAGGACAGGAGAGACATAGACGTTTGTATCAGGCTACAGTCGCCGTTTGTTGAGACCAGTCTCTGAAGGATTCGGGACTCGTCAAGACCTGTCTCGGAGGATTCGGGACTCGTTTGGGAGGACTGACAACCTGCCAATACAAGGACAGGAGAGACATAGACGTTTGTATCAGGCTAAAGTCGCCGTTTGTTGAGACCAGTCTCTGAAGGATTCAGGACTCGTTGGGAAGGGCGGACAACCTGCCAATACAAGGTACGTACACGAAATACGAAGCATTCCTAATGCCGTATATCAATAAGAAACAAATGGTACTCTTAGTTTCAAACTTCCACTTAAGAAGTGTAAGCCCATGCATGTCCAGATGTATTTTCTAAATCCGACAGTATCGAGACCTCACATATCTTAGATACAGCTTTGCATGTGTAACAAGGTTAACAATTCTGCCCGCTAAGTGATTCGAAGAATACCTTTGTTTTTTTTACCAGTACCATTGTCAGATCACTTAGAATTCGAATAGATCCTATGCTAATTTTGTAATAATACTGGGTAAAATTACTATATATTTATGGAGAAAATAATATGTATTTTGTATTTTCGTGGAACATTATTTTAAGAAAGGCTGTTTTGTATCTGCTGGAAGGTGCGTAGCCAGGGGCTTGTCTGCCCGTTGCAAATTATAACGTTCATCGAGTTTTTAAATCCGTTTTCGCCGTCCCAATTTTGCTTCTGCTATCGTCCCGATTTTGCTTTTTAAATATTAGCCCGTTGCACTCTGCTACCCCGGACACACCACTACTCGCTTGTTTACATTAAGATCTTTTTTTTTTGTCAATCACAACATTTCAGAGGTTTTCCCAGCCTTCATATTTGCAGATCAAAGTAAAAAGGCATATCAAGTAACCGGACGTGTTTTCAGATTTCACTAGATTTTGTTATAACTCTTGTTTGATTGCTTTAAAATATTGGTTTTGTTTTGTTTTGCTTTTTGGCAAATTTGTTTTTTGGGACTTTCAATTGTCACATATTACAACATTATCTCTATGGAAATAGGCCTACTCCAAAACGTATCGCTATTACGCAAATATAACTTTATTGATGAACAATGTAGCAACATTGCTTAACCAAGGTTTACCACGCCCACCTGGGTCAACATGCAAATTGAGGTCAAAGTAAAAGTATATAACTCTTCAAACGTTGGAATTCGTGCGATATGAATATATATTTCGAATTCTGACTGAATAATGAACCCTTTCTCAAAAGTACGTCAAGTGAGCAATCCCTCATGGCCTTTTATTTATTTTTGGTCAGTTATTGTTTTTTTTATCGGACGGACACTTGGAATTTACTTTAAATATAGTACGTAACTATGATCTAAATTTAAGTTAGTCAGTTTGGTTGAGGACTGGCGCCGTAGACCCGATACGTCCAAAACACTCAAACGTTTAGACGCCTCAAATTCATAGACTGTCGTGGAAAAACAGAATATAAGTCTTTAAACTTCTACTTTAATTCTTATGAAAATTAATTACAATACAAATAAATGATGGGTTCTAGTAAGTTGTTTTTAATTCAAAATAATATTTTTGAAAGTATAGTTGACATTTTCAATTAATTATTTAATGTTCATATTTACAACATGTTCTAGACAATGGGAATATCCAATTTCCTGGAGCACTCAAAGTGAAAAATGAAAAGACAAGACGTACAATAATTGTGTATTTGCCGTGTTTATTTGGGAGGCATAACGGGACTAATTTCCACTCAGTTCTTGCAGCTCTGACGAATTTCACAATTATTTCACAATATCTTCTTTCCCAAGAGAGAGTGGCACTCTAGGACAAAAATAAGGCGGCATGGTTTCAGTTATGTGTAGGCCTAGTAGCTTAGACTGATTTTGTGTTAGCGGAACACTGGATGCAATTGTTCGCTTGGATATGTGTGAGTGAAGAGGTGGAGGCTTGGAGTATAAACAAGTGCGAGTGCACAAAAAGCTCTGGCCGTCTTGCATGAAAGTCTTGCATGAAGTCCATCAAAATTATCCCTGCCAGAACGTAATAATGAAACGCCCCAAAAATGCCACGCCGGGCTCCTTTCCGCACCAGTGCTAAGAAATAACAGTGTGCTTCAGGGTGCCATCCACGCTGGCACAAACGATTTAGCCGTACAACGTAACGGAAGGTAACGTTGACCGAACATTGTGCGTACAATCCAGGGCCGCTGTCCCACGCGAAAATCACGCAACGCTTTGTACCACGTGACTTCAACATTACTGCATTACTGCCTACATTTACTGCTCACAACTGTTCATAAACATCTTTCCAATTTGTTACAAACCATTTTTGTTAAGCATTAAATTTAGTTAGCTTTTTGTTTTGAAAACATTCAATTTGGTAGTTATATTTTATGGGAAACTTAGGGGATTTATTTTGGTCAAATTTTGGAGACAGACATAATGGAAAATAAACGCGCATGCGCATCGATCGAAATTAAACCGATGTTTGGAAAACTGTCTGCAACACTGTATTTTATGACCAAGGCATGGCATTTGGTCAATTTGTCAATTAATTTTAGGTCATTCTTTTTGGTCAATATTGGCTACACACAGACAAACAGACAATTTCGTCTCCTGCCAGATGAATAAGTGCGAGTGCACAAGAATGCTGTCTTGCATGAAAGTCTTGCATGAAATCTATCAAAAATGATCCATGCCAGAGCTTAAAAATACGACTCCCAAAAATGCGAAGCCGATGGCACATAAGGAAAACCACACTCCAGATGTATCTACCAAGATTTTTTTTTTGCGATTTGTGATAAATACCACGTGACTATACAACATTACTGCACATATTTTGCCTCCATCTACAAAACTGTTCATAAACCTCTTTCCGATTTGTTAAAAAAAAAACATTTGCTAAGGGGCGATTCATTTGGATTTTGTCCCCATTTTTTTGGACCTACCCACCCACCCCTTTGTTCGATTAAAAAAATTGAATTGTCATTAAAGATTAAATGCATGCATATGTAGACCTACATGCACTTGCATGCAAATATACTTGTACATGTACATGTGATCCCCTGCACAATGCATGTCCATGCACATTGTGTGTCCAATTCAGTGACGACTATATAAAGCTGCTCCCCCTGTTGCATTGGTACCCTGAGAAAGTGTGCTTCATTAGCTGATACTTGGATTAGGTATGTGTGTTGCAGTCCGGTGCTAAAAACATTGGGAGTGCATCGTCAGCAGTGAAGTTTTTAGAACGAGTTCCGTCCCTCCACCACATTTTAATATAAATGTTGAACTACTCATTAAAGTTAAAAAGGGGTTACGTTATATTTTGGGGGATATGGAGATGATCTTAACCACCCAAACTAAATGTCTCCCCTTAAAAACCTGTGTGGGAATTCAAAATATATATCTAAAATAGAATTTCCAGGCCATCATTCCATAGGATAGTAAAACTGTGTAGTTTTGGACCCCGTTCCATTAGGCCAAAAAAAGTCTCCTGTTTCTGGTATGGAGCTTGCCCCAAAAGTGGTGCGGCGACGCGTTTTTTTTTTTTTACTTTTTATTTCTTCAAATGTCGGCTGATGACAGCAAATGGGGCCAGACTAAATTTAGTGCAAAATATATGGGAGACCAGAGAGGCCACATAAAGCTTAAACTCGATTGTAACCCCATCTAAAATCACGTTAAAATTGTTCAACAGCAGGATTCCAGTCAAACCATCGAGCTTGGCGGTTTTGAGACATCATTCTTATATTGAAAAAAAAAAATCATTTCGCGCAAACGGAAACAGGAGACTTTTTTTTTTTTGCCTTACGGAAACAAAAATGTGTGCTGGATCTGCCGGTATTTCGCATGCATCCATGTTGGTGTCCACTGTTATCGTCGTGAGAATGCCCCATTCATACCATTATACGCATGCAGCGCCAGCGGGCGCTATTTAATGTACAGATGTCATTGTCTGTAAATGGCGTCGAAGTTGGAAAAGAAATGCGAAATCTAGTTTTGTTTTGCATGTTTTTCTTAATGAAAAGTGAATATGGATGTTCAGTTATTTACCTTGACCCATCCACCCACCCACAATTTTGAAAAAAAAAATCAAAATGTACAAACACTGAACATATTGAATGGCCTTTAGTTTTTAATTGATTTGTTTTGGGGTTGTTTTTAAATTAAAATGTGGCAGTTATTTTTAGTGGGAGACATAGCGGACTTATTTTTAGGTCAAATTTCCGGGATCGATCGACCAACCGACCGACCACCACGATGCACGTAGAAGCTCCTGCCGGAGCTTAATAGTGGGGTTATTTTAAAAGAAAACGTGTGATGTCGTTACCAGTGGAGAAACATATAATTGACCTATCGCCGTTTGCTAGTTAGCCACGCCTTTTAGACAACCCTATGGAATTGTGTACGTTAAGTTTTTATTTGTCATAGCTATGGCGAGTTCCACGTGTATCTTGTATGTTATCATGTAATTCGACAACCTTTCCCAAGCTGCTCACGATGATGCGATTCTACCGCGATTGGTTAATAGCTTGGGCACAGGGCGCCCTCACCCCTCACAAGCCCTGCGCCTCCACCTATGCGAGTATGTAACACCGGCAATTGTGGACCTAGGACAAAAGGTTTAGGGCAGAAACAATACTTCCACGATTGACCGATAGTCCATGATTGAAATTCGTGTACAAAAGCAATAATATATGTTGTAAAATGTTAAAAAGTTCAAACAAAGGAATGGGGATTGTGGACAATAGGGGTCCACGATTGCCGGTGTTTGCAAAGATAAATGGGGGGTTTAGAAGTTAGCTGTTTAATTGGTAAAATAAATGCGTTGAGTGCAAAAAAAACCCTCCCCGCCCCCGAAAGTACAATGCCAAAAGCGAGCAACGCTTACCCAACTCAGCATTGCAATTCACACTGTTGTACAATAACTAATGCTTTTGCATTAAAAAAAAAAACACGATCCGCAGATAGAGGGCGCCCTTTTATGTGATAACGTCATCCAGTGTCAACTACCTCTGTCGCCTTGTCCTACCTCTTGACATTTGATTAAAAGGGCCCATGCAATGTAATTTGTTTTATCATTAAAAATACATCTTTGTGTCCCATTTAACCTTAATTTCAACTTTCATTTCTCCATTTTCAAAGGTGTTTTGATGCCGTTTTGTTGTGTTTTTAATTATGCAAATGTCCATAGCAAAATGTGATGTTAATTCAGGCAGAAACATCAACGGTACAGCTATTTCAGTACCAAAAGTTGTCAGAATTTTGGATATTATTCTGTTGTAAAGTTTCTTTTCTGTGGTGATTCGTTGCTGGGTCAGTACATGGCAGTAAGCCAGTGAGCAAACTTTTTTTCATAGATGTTTTAATGAGCACTTATATTGGGTTAACAATTTAAAAAGAAAACCCCTAAACTGAACCGTGTCTTCCTGAAATGACATCACAGCAACAGCGCCCTCAGTTGTCCAGAAAAGCATGGAATTTTAAATGTTTAAAGAAGTGCATTTTTCAAGAAAGGTTAACCAAACAGGGTTGCCAGATAATTTTAACACAATGAGGAGTAGAAAGACGTACAACAGGTGTTTCCAAAAATAAATCATTCCATGGGCCTTTAAATTGTTTGGTCTGAATAAACATATTGTTAAGGTATGGTCACTTAATCTTGCATTTCAAGTACCTCCATAAGTAAATCTTTAGCGGTTTTGTGTCTGAGGATCAATCACGTTCTCGAGGAAAACTCTACCATTCCGCAAAAAAACATTCACAGGATGTCTCACTATTTTTCAAAAGTTGTACTTTCATATTTGTTTCCTTCATGATTCTACTGCTACTCTATGGGATATTTGTAATAAGATGACGTCATGATTACGCAACCAAATTGTGCACACTTTACCAGGGTTCATGTTAATGCCAGCAGGAAATTCATTTTCATTGCAAAAAGTGTTTAAAAGAAATGGATTCGTTCATTTAGAGCTAGAGGCTATTGTATCTAATGTTGACCTTAATAACGCACTAATAATAGGGGATTTTCTTTTGCATCATTCTCCCTAAATAAGTTTTGTCTGACAATGTTATGATTTTGAAATGAATTCGTTCATTTAGAGCTAAAGGCTGTTGTTTGTATCTAATTTTGACCTAAATAACGCATTATTTTTTTTATAGCGTCATTTCCCTCAATAAATTTTTGGTCTGATGACGTCATAATTTTGAAATGTCCAAAGGTCATTTGAGATTTTCTGTAAATCGTTATTGGCAATTTGATTAAAAAAACTGGCAAATTGAATTTAAATCAATATAAAATGTTTCACGTGCTTCTTTTTGGTTATGCCGTACCTTTCGGTTATGACGTCAGTATGACATTTGTTTGTGATTGGCATTCCTAATTAAACATGTATTCACAATAGTATAATACTTCTGTGTTCAAGTTATATTCATTTCTCAATGCACCTCCAGTAAATCCAGTACAAAGGTCAAGCGGATTCGTGCTCGTTCATCAAACTTGTTCCCCAAAGCAGTATCATCTGCATCAGAAAATAATGTTTAAACTTAAACTTAACATCCTTGAATTAAAAATCCACATCTTTGTACAAAGGTTCATATTTGGTCATATCTGGTTTTATCTTCATTCCTTTACTCATTTCGAAGGGGTAAACTTCCTTTTGATTTTGAATAATATGTTATGTTTGACCTTCTGGTAACCCAAAAGAGAAAAGGTCAAGCAACTTGTCATGGTATGCTGTGTTGGTTCATGGACTAAAGAGATGCCGACAGCTTTGCAGAGCCGTGCACCTTGTCGGCCCCAATTCAATCCCTCTTCAGCATTGGTTAACAAGACGGATGGGACGATCGACAGATTCTGTTTTGCTTTTGGGGGAAATCCCTCTAGCGCCAAAAAGCAGTTACAAAAGTAGATGCTTGCAGCAAATATACGCGAAAATCCGTGTCTTAACCTCTTTCCTCCAATTAAGTTGGTTTGGTGTGCCTTGTTTGCGTATTTATTTAAGGTTTTTGTGTGTGTGTGTTTAAGTGGTTAAATATCTTTGTTAATGCTATTATATCTTTTTGTTAGTTGGGAGAACGCCTATAAACGTGATACACAAACCTTGCTATTTTAAACTTCCACGTGGAAAAGGAATTTCAAATTGGGATGCTGACATTAGAATATTAATAATAATGAATAAAGTCTGCTGATATGGTTCTTGCAATAATGAACTTCGCACAAAATTGGTTGGGGACGGAATTGATCCGTGAGCTGAGTGCGTACAATGGCATGTGTACCTCTTGTACTCTTAGAACAAGGGCGACACAATCGCGATAATGCCATTAAAAGTAAATTCTTAACAGTTCCTTTATTCTATGACTGATAGTTATGGGTTGTCTAATTTCAAATGGGTACATTAGTCTAGTATTAAAAGAGAATTCCCCCCCCCCAAAAAAAAAATGCAATTCATTCATCATGTATTAGGAATTCCAGTATTATGATTACATACATATTAAGTACGGTTGATAGCTGTTAATATTCATTGTTTTTCTAGATAAGTTGAGCCTCATCGTCTGACGTCCGACTTCAATCACAAAGATGCAGCGAGACAGACTTGGTCGGCGGGGTAGAGCTAGGATCACGGCCGAGGAGTACAACCACTCACTCAGCAAACTCGTCAGCACGAAGAGGAAGGTTAAGCCAAGTCGTAAGACGGCATTCATGGCCGCCTTTCCAGTCAAAGCCTCGCCAAGACTCCATTCTGATGAAGAGGGGGCGTCTGTCATGCCACTGAGAGAGGCGTCAAATACTGACCCTGGACACAGCAAAACTCCGAATACAGACGAAGCAACCAGTGAAGTTGAAGTGAAAAGGTGCTAACGGGAAAGTTGCTCTCAAAATCTCAATCGACTAATTTTTCACTAAATCCCGATTATGTATTAGGCCTGTAGGATGGTAGTTTCCCCATTTCTTGTCGTACCGGAAAAGTGGTTTTCAGCTTTAAAGAGCATAAACCAACCATACATTCTTGCCTGCAATGTTCAATACCTTAGTTGTAATAAAAAAAGCATTCGCATCTTTCACAATTGGTGGTTGATGAGTTCCAAGCAGCTTTCAATCCGCATTTTAAACCAATTTCAAGTTTCAATGCACTTAATATGATACACTTTGATCAGGTCATTTTTCAAATTTCTTGTGAATTGATCATTTCCCCCCACAAATTCAAGTTTAAGTATTAAAGCAGCCTTGCCATCAGAGGTAAATATTTCACACCTTTAAGATTTTGCTCAAAAGGTAGAAGGAAAATGTAACAGAAACCCAACAAAAGTTAACTGAATGAAAAACAATTATTCTCAGATATTGGTTGCCTCATATCATCCAGCATATTCATTGTATTTCCAACCTGCAGTCCCGTTGAAGAGAGACAGAAATTGCAGGTTTTTGTCCGGGGTCTCCTCTTACCAAAGACACTGTGCCTTCAGCTCGATCCAGAGACATCGGTATCTGATTTAAAGTCATTTGTTGAAAGAGAGAGTGGCATCAAGCCTCAAGATCAACACCTTTACATCGGGAGAAACTTTCAGGTGCTATTATTAGCATGAAAAAAAAGAATCATTTTATCTGAGCGAATAACGCCCAGAAAATTAGACTTTCTTCAACTTTCAACTGCCTCACTTTAGTTTGAAAAACTGTTGGTGGAATGCCTGATGAAAGTGTTATTAATTTGTTTTACATAAAAAAACTGAGTTTGGAAAATCATTGTTTGTTAAACAAAATGGTAAACGATTTAGAAATACCATCATCATGTAAATCCAAAAGTTAATCAGAGTGCCAATTTTTTTCCCCACAAATCTCATAAAATGTAATAAAAATTGATTCGCAGCTTTGTGACCTACTCTCCATTGGCGACCATGGGATACAACAAGACGAGAACATCAAGCTTCGCACAGGCGGCTTGTTAGGCGGTGGATCATTAGGTATTACATTTTATAGGTTAAACTATTTCGATGCATGAAGCTACTTCAAACATCAGTAAATTGAGTGTTCGATTTCTCCTCAATTTCGGCACAGTTCTTTCCAAATTTCACTGTTAGGAAAACTGCGTAAACGGTGACCTTGGAAATAATAAGTGTGTTTTTTTCTCTATAGAAATCGTTTGAGCATTTGTATGAATGTGCCCGACTACATTTTCATGTTTTGGCTTAGAGCGTAATGTTTGATCAATCAGTACGATGTGCTTCTGATCTTGCTTAGCCTCACCGTTAAGTAAAGAGGAGCTCACATTCGTTTGGAGCCCCTAAGCCCAGCTGATATGATTGATTTGATAAACTGTTTAATTGATTTTGCTTTCCAGAAGAAGAGCAGTCGAGAAACATTTATTTCTCCGAGTTGTCAGACGAGCTTGGACGAGTCTGGAAGAGGCTTGCCAGAAGATTGGGATTCAAGGAAGGACAACTTTACCAATTCGAAGAAAACTACAGGGGGAACGTACACGAACAAATCTTCCAGATGTTAGATGCCTGGTGGAAGAAGCAGGACAACCCCGCAGATGCGCCTAAGAAGCTGAGAGACGCTCTGAAAGATGTGGATCGTGCTGACTTAGCATCACAAGTCCCAGGTATGAGAGCTAACCAAAAAGGTTAATCTAGGATACTCTTTCTTGGTCAAGTTTAGCTTACTATACACCACTGTGTTACTTTTGACATAAATCGTACAGTGATACAGTGATGGGTAACCATTCCAAAGCTTTTCAGAGGTATTTTTTTGTGATTACAATTTCAGTTCAACGAAACTTAATTTTCCGGATAATGACTGCTGTGCATAACTGTCTTTTTAAAGTTGCAACTGCTTACAGACGATACAAAACACCCACGAAATTTAAGAGGCCCATGCCATGAATTTGTACTGGAAGAACAAAATCATGTCAGCAAAATCATGTGTTCAACTAACATGATTACTATTATTATCATCTACTGGTTACTCACCTACGCACCCAACGGTCACACGACGCACTATGGACAACCAAGGTTTGATACTCGGAACTATGCAGCCGATGAGTCCTGAATAGGACCAAAAAAAAGCATCACCGCTCACCCGGACCGAAGAATTTATGAATACATTTCCTAATGTCTAACCAATCCTGAAGACCTAAGGATCAACCAACCCCAAAAACTTGCAATTACTTTTCCCACTCCATCCTGTCAAATATGACAGACAGGAGATTAATTTATATGGAAACATTGATTCCAATATTATGGTCTATAAGAAAGAGCGTAATTTTGGTCTGTAAGAAAGAACGAATCTGAACGGGATTGAGCTACTATTTTCTTTAGATGCCGGACAGAAGAAACAGGACAACCCAGCAGACGCTCCTGTGAAGCTGAGGGACCCTCTGGCAGATGTGGACCGTGCTGACTTGGCTCCGCAAGTACAAGGTAAGGGTTAATTAACCGCAAAACAGTCAATGTACGCTTTTTGTCAAGTTTAGCTTACTTAATATATGTATTGTCAGTCTGTAAGAGCGTCTCTGAATGGGATTGAGCCACCATTTTCCTTATCCCTGTTAGGTGCCAGGCAGGAGAAACAAGACAACCCTGCAGACGCACCTGAGGAGCTGAGCGACACTCTGAAAGATGTGGACCATGTTGAATTGGCATCGCAAGTACAAGGTTAGAGCTATTTAACCGAAAAGTTCAATATACGGGTCACGTTTAGCTTATTATACATCGCTGTATTACTTTTGACGTCAATTTAACGTATTCCAGTGAAGGATAATTTTTCAAAAGGTTTGTTAGGCTACTAAAAGGTTATACCTCTTAAGTAAATGCGATCTCAATTCAATGACACTGAAAGATGTGGACCATGTTGAATTGGCATCGCAAGTACAAGGTTAGAGCTATTTAACCGAAAAGTTCAATATACGGGTCACGTTTAGCTTATTATACATCGCTGTATTACTTTTGACGTCAATTTAACGTATTCCAGTGAAGGATAATTTTTCAAAAGGTTTGTTAGGCTACTAAAAGGTTATACCTCTTAAGTAAATGCGATCTCAATTCAATGACACTGAATTATGTGGATAATGACTGCTGTGCATAACTGTCTTTCAGACGATACAAAACACCCACGAAATTTAAGAGGCCCATGCCATGAGTTTGTACTGGAAGAACTAACTCCAGTAAGCAAAATCATGTGTTCAACTAACATGATTACTATTATTATCATCTACTGTGTTACTCACCTACACACCTATGGACTACCAAGGTTTGATACTCGGAACTATGCAGCCAATGAGTCCTGAATAGGACCAAAAAAGCATTCCCGCTCACCCGGACCGAAGAATTTATGAACACATTTCCTAATGTCCTAACAATCCTGAACACCTAAGGATCAACTAACCCCAAGAACTTGCAATTACTTTTCCCACCCCACCCTGTCAAACATGACAGACAGGAGATTAATTTATATGGAAACATTGATACCAATATTATGGTCTATAAGAAAGAGCGTATTTATGGTATGTTAGAAAGAGCGAATCTGAATGTGATTGAGCCACTATTTTCCTTAGATACCGGACAGAAGAAACATGACAACCCAGCAGACGATACTGTGAAGCTGAGGGTTAGCGACAATTAACCGCAAGAAAGTCAATGTATGCTTTTTGTCAAGTTTAGCTTACTATATAGTGGTATTGTCAGTCTGTAAGAGCGTCTCTGAATGGGATTGTGCCATCATTTTCCTTATCCCTGTTAGGTGCAAGGCAGGAGAAACAAGACACCCCTGCAGACGCACCTGAGAAGCTGAGTGACGCTCTGAAAGATGTGGACCATGTTGAATTGGCATCGCAAGTTCAAGGTTAGAGCTAATTAACTGAGAAGGTCAATATACGGGTCACGTTGAGTTTATTATACATCGCTGTGTTACGTTTGACGTCAATTTAACGTATAACAGTGGAGGATAATCTTTCAAAAGGTTTGTTAGGCTACTAAAAGGTTTTACCCCTTTTGTGAATGCGATCTCAATTCAATGAAACTCAATTATGTGGATAATGACTGCTGTGCATAACTTCTCGTTATAAAGTTGCAATTGCTGACACACAATCATGGGCGTCGCGGGGGGAGGGGGTGCCTGTTCCCCGTGGCCCCTCCCCCTGAAAAAAAGGCAGGGCGAAAAGGGAGGGAGAGGGGAAAAGGGGGGAAAAGGAAGGGGGAAAAAGTGCGAAGCCATATTGCTGTTAATTCGACAGGGGATAGGGCAAATGGTCCCCTGTCCACGCTCGAAAAAAATGATAAATGGAGAATATATTGAAAAGGTTATGGAATTTTTGGGGAAAAATCCTGGCGACGCCGTTGCAGATGATACAAACAGCTAAGAAATCAGGCCCATGCCATGAACATATTTTGTTGAACATTCTTCTCTTCTAAAATTTATGAAAACTATTTGACATCCCCTTTTGGGTCAACTTCATTAAAGTGCACTTCTTCCTGTGAAGTCGTTTTAGAGAAGCTTGCCATTGGCTCACTCTTATTTACTGAAACTAAATCAATCATCAAATAAGGCGGGAAAAGAAAAGAAAAGCAAAACAACACTATTTAAGACGTTTTGCGATGACAGATCTGTAACATTGAGGTTTCTGACGGAAATGACATTACATTTGTGCTCATGAATAGGAAAATTCACATTTGGCATATAACCAAGAAATTACTAAAATACCCTTCACAATGGTCAAATTTAAATTCAAATCAGAGTTAAATGGAACACAAAGGAATCTTTCCTTGAATGTATTTTGAAAAAAAATACATTGCATGAAACCTTCAAATTAAAGTATGAAGGACGCCGTATGTTTACAACCTTGGCCTTTGAAGGCCAAATTGCATACAAGAATATCCAGGTGCCGTTTCGTGCGTTGCTAAATTAGCAGGAAAAACGTGCTACAGATGAAGCGCATCTGTGGCAACCATAAGGAATTTTTTTAGGCGGTAATATGCCTACATTGGGAGTGCCTCGAGGTTCAACTTTTCATAGCGTCACTTGTATAAGCTTTTTCATTCTAAAAATAGCATGCCCTCTGTTGTGCTTACTGCTTACCTACTATAGTACGGTCTATGAAAATGATGAAGGCTGTCTTTAGCTTGTGCTTAACAGCGCCATTAAATTTGGTCTTTATTTTTAAATTTACAGATCAACGGCTTTAGACATATACTGAAAGTTTACCTGATTGTTTCCCCGCAATGTCTTCTCTTTTTTTGGCACAGGCACTACAGGAACTTCTTTTGATGTTCAACAGTGTGCAAAAGAACTGGCAGAACATTACCAGGAGACGATAAAAGTGACGACACATCCTAAAGAGAAGCACATGGCTAGAGAGATGGATGACATGTACGTCAACCTACAACTAGAGAAAGAGACCAACATACCAACTCCTGTCTCCTCTTCGGAGACAAAGGAACAGGCAGAAACAGGCAGCCAATCGGAGCAGTTGAAAGCTTCGAAAAAGGGTACTCCTGATCTCCCAAAAGCAATTCCCAAGAAGGACAAAAAGATTAATGTTCAGAAAATTGCCCTTGACTCATATAAAGACATGCTTGTGCTCAAATCAAATCGATTATTAATCAGAGCTGAGGCGGGTTACGGGAAAACCACACTCTTTAAAAAGATTGCTTATGATTGGGCAGATCTGAAAACCAAGGAGGATCATACCGAAAACCAACTGCAATCTGAGCCCGCATCAGTTCTGGGAAGTTACGAGCTTGTCTTTGTGATCGAGGTCAATCGAATGGGTAAGAAGTTCGACATCATCGACGCCATTTTCTCGCAGATACTCACGGACAGTAAACTGAAGAAGGAAGATCTAGAAAAATACATCCGTGAGAATCCAAAGCGTATATTAATTCTTTTGGATGGCGCCGATGAGATTTCTTTGCAAAGGGTAAAGGACGCACGATGTGAGAACGGAGTTGGGTTGAACGGTGTTCTATCGTTCAAATCACTCAAATCGTGCAAGGTAATAGTTACGAGCCGACAGAAGACGGCAAACGAACTGCTGAATATGCATGCACACTACACAAAAATTAACATGGTGGGCTTTGACGAGAAAGATAGGGAAAAATACGCTAGGAAATACTTGGCATGTTTTGAACCAAATAGCTTCCTTGAAAAGGTAAATGGATCTAAAACGCTTCGTAGTTTAGCGGAGATACCGTTATTTATGTGGCTGCTGTGCCAGACATGGGCAGATGAAGGTAAACTGCCTGATCAAGTTACAAGCCTTTTTCAAAATAACATTCAGCTGATTCTAGAGCATCAGGCCAGTAAGGAAACAGATCAGCAAGTATCTGACACTGAGACACATGTTTCCCAACTCGGTCAGATAGCTCTAGAAGGTTTATTAGATCTAAATGGCGAAAGGCTTCATTTCGAAGAAAAGGAGATCACAACAGAGGATTTAGTGATTTTTGAGAAGGGATGTGATGTTGGCTTGTTGTCAAAAAGAACAAAATGTCAAGGTCTCAAGACGGTTTCTCAATATTCATTCCTGCACAAGACTTTCCAAGAATATAGCGCGGCAGCATATCTGGTAGATTTGTCAAGAACTGACAGGCAAGCCTTTGACCGATACTTGTTTCGTATATTTAATGGTGATGTGGACAGCTTAGAATATGTTTTGAGATTCTGCTGTGGACTGAACACAAATGCCGCCAAGCAGATTTTGAGGCAAATGGCAGATCTCTTGAAGGAAAATAAACTGAACAAGTCCTTGCATAGAATTTCGATGTTACTCCTTTCTGAAGCTCAGTCAGAATATCTTATTAAAGAATTTCTTGAAACCGTGAAGATTGCCGTTCCATATGAACTCCAAGGTGAAGTTCTCGTCGCTGTGAATTATTTCTTTAAAGTCGGGTCTAAATATACAACTTTGCACAAAGTAGACATACAAAACATTAGTGCTACATGTCGAGGTTTGGCTGACTTGAAACTTTTTGGGGATATAATGACACACATACAAGGCAAACCCTCGTTAAATCTTGTACTTCATAGCATCAGCTGGGATAACTTTATTGATAACTCCACAGCGATATTGAAATACTTAAACACTCTAGAAGTACGTCACTGCGATTGGAGCCTTGTAAAACTTTTCCAAGTGTTATCAAAAACCAACACACAAAGAGTTGAAATTGGTGGCATCAACTTGCATAATACATTATCTGAACAAAACATTCAACAAATACCAACTCTGAAAGAACTTTGTCTCGTCGAGTGTGGTCTGACAAACAGTGATATTGAGTCACTTTTCTCTCTTTTGTCATCAGCAGACAGTATAAAGAAAGTGCATCTGAGAGGAAATAATTTGCACGGTTTGCAGCCTGTCAAAATCGCTTGTATCCCTTCTCTTGAATGCATTGAGCTATATGAAAGTGATCTGACAACCTGTGATATTGAGCCACTTTTCTCTCTTCTTTCATCAGCAGGCAGCATAAAGAAAGTTCATCTGAGAGGAAACAATTTTCACGGTTTGCAGCCAGTCACGATCGCTAGATTCCCTTCCCTTGAAGAATTACAACTACTTGAAAGCAGTCTGACAAATAGCGATATTGAGCAACTTTTCCGTCTTCTATCTTCATTAGGCAGCATAAAGAATTTCGGTTTGCAAGGAAACAATTTGCACGGTTTGCAGCCTCTCACGATAGCTAGTGTTCCTTCCTTGAAGAATTGCTCCTGCATGAAAGTAGTCTGACAAACACTGATATTGAGCCAGTTTTTCTCTTCTTTCATCAGCAGGCAGCATCAATTTACTTGATTTGACTGGAAACAATTTGCACGGTTTGAAGGATGTCACGATAACTAGTGTCTCTTCCCTTGAAAAATTGTGTCTACATGAAAGTGGTCTGACAAACAGTGATATTGAGCCACTCTTCTCTCTTCTTTCATCAGCAGGTAGCGTAAAGACTGTAATTCTGAGCGGAAACAATTTACACGGTTTGCAGCATGTCGAGACCGCTAGTGTCCCTTCCCTTGAAGAGCTGCACATATATAAAGGTAGTCTGACAAACAGTGATATTGAACCCCTCTTCTCACTTATTTCATCAGCAGGTGGCATAAAGAGAGTTTTTCTGGAGGGAGACAATTTGCACGGTTTGCAGCATGTCACGATCCCTAGTGTTCCTTCACTGCAATATTTTGATCTACGTGAAAGTGGTCTGACAGAGAGTGATATTGAGCCACTGTTTTCTCTTCTTTCATCAGCAGGTAGCATAAAGACTGTAGTTCTGGTAGGAAACAATTTGCACGGTTTGCAGCCTGTCAAAATCGCTTGTATACCTTCTCTTGAAAAATTAGAGTTATATGAAAGTGGTTTGACAAACGGTGATATTGAGCCAATTTTCTCTCTTTTTTCATCAGCATGTAGATTACAAACTATTGTGCTGAGAGGAAACAATTTACACGGTTTGCAGCCTGTCAAAATCGCTTGTATCCCTTCTCTTGAAATATTAGACTTATGTGAAAGTGGTCTGACAAACGGTGATATTGAGCCACTTTTCTCTCTTCTTTCATCAGCAGGCAGCATAAAGTCAGTTGGTCTGAGGGGAAACAATTTGCACGGACTGCAGCCTATCACAATTGGTAGTGTCCCTTCCCTTGAAAGTCTGTACCTACATGAAAGTTGTTTTACAATGAGTGACATTGAGCCACTTTTCTCTCTCATTTCAACAGCAGGCAGCATAAAGAGAGTTGTACTGAAAGGAAACAATTTGCACGGACTGCATCCTGTCACGGTCGCTGGTGTCCCTACGCTTCAAAACCTTGAACTTCTTGAAAGTGGTCTGACAAACAGTGATATCGAGCCACTTTTTTCTCTTATTTCATCAGCAGGCAGCATACAGAATGTTGTTCTAAGAGGAAACAATTTGCACGGTTTGCAGCCTGTCAAAATCGCTTGTATCCCTTCTCTTGAAAAATTAGACTTATGTGAAAGTGGTCTGACAAACGGTGATATTGAGCCACTTTTCTCTCTTCTTTCATCAGCAGGCAACATAAAGACAGTTGTACTTAGAGGAAACAATTTGCACGGACTGCATCCTGTCCCGGTCGTTGGTGTCCCTACACTTCAAAACCTTGAACTTGTTGAAAGTGGTCTGACAAACAGTGATATTGAGCCACTTTTTTCTCTTATTTCATTAGCAGGCAGCATAAAGTCAGTTGGTCTGAGGGGAAACAATTTGCACGGACTGCAGCCTATCACAATTGGTAGTGTCCCTTCCCTTGAAAGTCTGTACCTACATGAAAGTTGTTTTACAATGAGTGATATTGAGCCACTTTTCTCTCTCATTTCAACAGCAGGCAGCATAAAGAGAGTTGTACTGAAAGGAAACAATTTGCACGGACTGCATCCTGTCACGGTCGTTGGTGTCCCAACACTTCAAAACCTTGAACTTGTTGAAAGTGGTCTGACAAACAGTGATATTGAGCCACTTTTCTCTCTCATTTCAACAGCAGGCAGCATAAAGAGAGTTGTACTGAAAGGAAACAATTTGCACGGACTGCATTCTGTCACGGTCGTTGGTGTCCCTACACTTCAAAACCTTGAACTTCTTGAAAGTGGTCTGACAAACAGTGATATTGAGCCACTTTTCTCTCTCATTTCAACAGCAGGCAGCATAAAGAGAGTTGTACTGAAAGGAAACAATTTGCACGGACTGCATCCTGTCACGGTCGTTGGTGTCCCTACACTTCAAAACCTTGTACTTCTTGAAAGTGGTCTGACAAACAGTGATATTGAGCCACTTTTTTCTCTTATTTCATCAGCTGGCAGCATAAAGAGCGTTATACTGCAAGGAAACAATTTGCACGGACTGCAGCCTGTCACGATCGCTAGTGTCCCTTCCTTTGAAGTACTTGAACTACATGAAAATTGTTTGACAAACAGTGATATTGAGCCACTTTTTTCTCTCATTTCAGCAGCAGGCAGCATAAAGACAGTTGCCCTGAAAGGAAACAATTTGCACGGACTGCAGCCTATCACAATTGCTAGTGTCCCTTCCCTTGAAGAACTGTACCTACATGAAAGTAGTTTTACAAAGAGTGATATTGAACCACTTTTTTCTCTTATTTCAGCAGCAGGCAGCATTAAGACTGTTGTTCTGAAGGGAAACAATTGGCACGGACTGCAGCCTGTCACTATCGCTAGTGTCCCTTCCTTTGAAGAACTTGAACTAGATGAAAGTGGTTTGACAAAGAGTGATATTGAGCCACTTTTTTCTCTTATTTCAACAGCAGGCAGCATTAAGAAAGTTGTACTGAATGGAAACAATTTGCACGGACTGCAGCCTGTCACGATCGCTAGTGTCCCATCCCTTGAAGAATTGTTCCTATATGAAAGTGGTCTGACAAAAAGTGATATTGAGCCACTTTTCTCTTTCATTTCATCAGCAGGCAGCATAAAGAGTGTTGTTCTGAAAGGAAACAATTTGCACGGACTGCATCCTGTCACGGTCGTTGGTGTCCCTACACTTCAAAACCTTGAACTTCTTGAAAGTGGTCTGACAAACAGTGATATTGAGCCACTTTTTTCTCTCATTTCAGCAGCAGGCAGCATAAAGACAGTTGCCCTGAAAGGAAACAATTTGCACGAACTGCAGCCTGTCACGATCGCTAGTGTCCCTACCCTTAAAGAACTACACCTATACGAAAGTGGTCTTACAAAGAGTGATATTGAGCCACTTTTTTCTCTTATTTCAACAGCAGGCAGCATTGAGAGAGTTGTACTGAGAGGAAACAATTTGCACGAACTGCAGCCTGTCACTATCGCTAGTGTCCCTACCCTTAAAGAACTACACCTAAACGAAAGTGGTCTTACAAAGAGTGATATTGAGCCACTTTTCTCCCTTCTTTCATCAGCGGGAAGCATACAGTTTCTTCGTTTGAGAGGAAACAATTTCAACGGTTTATGTCATGTCAACGTTGACCCTATCCCCTTCCTTTACTCAGTTGATTTATCTGAGTGTGGTCTGAGAAACAGTGATATCGGGCCAGTCTTCAATTTACTGTCCTCTGTTGGTCATGTGATGAACGTTTATTTAACAGGTAACAAGTTGCATGGTAAAGTATTCGAGGCCTTGGCTCCCGTTCCTACATTGAGATGTTTGATCCTCGGTACTGATGGACCATCGATCATTAGACTAAGAGATATAGATTTTGGTGCAAAGAAAACATTTTGGATCATGTCTTTGGATTTCTAAACTTCCATTTCTCTAAAAATCCAGACATCCCTTTTGCCTTATAAATTGTCCAGTGAACCAGCTTGTACCGTAATTAAAATTTGTCATCGTCTCATCTAATTTCAATTTTTAGTTGTCCAAGGCCGTTCAATTATTCTTTTTCAAGTTTTTTTTAGAAGAACAGTCCGACTTTTTGCGGATCCCCACCTTTCACACGACAGAGGTATGTGTAACTCATATGGGTCTTTGTTTTCCTGAATATTTGCCAGAACTCAGTCAAACCAGAATTCCTATATTCATTTACGATTACAAACGTTCAACGATTTAGAAGTTGAATTTCTCTGTTAAAAAAACTACCCCAAAACAGCTTGGCAACATTTACATCACAATCAGTTACAATCAGATCAAACATCAAGCAATCTCATCAAACGTACAGCGGGCTATTCCAATGTTCATGTATTGGTTGTCTACTGACCCTTCAAACCTTTTAAGGTTTCTGCTTTTGGTTGAGAAAACATTCATTGCCAAGTCTCATAGTCTCCACATTTCAATAAATTCAGTGAACGACATTATTGCATTTCTTTTACTTATCAGTCCCATTCACTCTACTCGCCAACTTGAACTTTTAATATTTACCAACTTAGGGGCACAATACTTTTACTAATTAAGTTCCTTGCACAGAACTGTGCTTTGTTGCCATACTTCAATGACCAACTCTCAAAAATTGCAATGGAAACAACGACATCAACAAGCAGATAAATGAAAAGCAAATGGACTCTGATGTGATAAAACTGTTAACAGAGGAAGGCAATGTTGAAGAAAATGAGCACTGTTGAGTAAAAATGAGCACTGCTGATCATGTGCCAATATGCAAAATTGAAAAAAAAACATACATGCTTTCAAACAAAAGCTAAGAATAGCCAGTCGTCTGCTATATAGAAAGCAGGAAGTGGTTGGTCCGAATCCCACTCTCGCAGCTTTTTTTTGGAAATCTCAGACAACACCATGTATGCAGTACCTATAACAGGACATCGGAGAAAAGAAACCTATAATTAAAATTACAGGGAAAAAAACATGATCTGTGTCACACAATACACAAGCTGAGTATACACCCATTGCCGCTGACGTCACATCGAGGGCAGTGCCTTGTAACACGCAAGAGTAGACGCATTGTATGGAAAACCTGCCCACAGTAAGGGTGCATCGTGCAAGGGGTCTGCTGTAGAGTTTCTAATGATATTTTATCTGGCACAAGTTAAAGAGCGTTAAGGCATACTGTTAGTGATGGGAGTCATTCTGGTACATCTAATTCACCGAGAATCTGGCCGTGCAAAATTGTTGTTTTCATGTGAGAATTTGAGAAATTAAGGCGAGATGATGTGTCAATGGCAACAACTGTAGGAAATATATCAAAAATGTTTGGAAGCATAACAGTGACAGTTCACTGACGGTGGAAATAAAATGTACACCTTCCCTTTGTTCATGCGTAAAATGTGTATAAGCAATTGGTTTTGTTTGAAGTTGTACATATTAAACAGTAATACATAAAGTGCTATCATTTGCTGAATTATATTGTACTTAATGTGCAGAAGAACAAACGCGAACGCCATAATTCATACGTTAATTTTTTTTTCTGCCAAATCATTTCACAGGTGTTCGCTCTGAATTTGTTTTATAAATGTTTGTAGGATAAGATGTTGAAATCCTACGAAAATAGATTTCAAACTTTGGACCTGCATGTTTAGAACAGGAAAAGTCCCGTCGCATTGCAGGATTTACACCTAGACATCGAGTGACGCTCATTTGCAAATCAAGTTTTGTTGTGAATGACTGTCACATTTTTTGGATATACTACTCATATTAAAGTGAATATCTTGCAAATGTTAGATGCCATGTTTTCGAGCGGATGAGAACACTGATGAAACGCCATTTTGAGGCCGGGAAAATAACTGAAATATCTCGTGAATTAAAGCAAATTGAAGCAGTTAAGTATCTGATAATTGCTTTAACCCAAAAATTTATGGACGTACAAATGTAACTTCGAATTGATAAAGTACATGTCTTTGTACCAAAATAGATGCATTACACACGACCTTTCATTCACTCAATTAAGGCTCAATGCGATTTTTATATCAGTTTTTTATTCAGCTGAGTTATGAATTCAGTTATAGACAAACACAGGAAGGAGTATGTGCAGCCAAAATAGGCCACACCTTTATAGTGACACGGTAGGAAAACAATATGTCGGATTATATAAGGGTTTATCGTCGTATTTATTGGTACTGTTAATTTAACGTTTGCTGTGGACTGAACACAAATGCCGCCAAGCAGATTTTGAGGCAAATGGCAGATCTCTTGAAGGAAAATAAACTGAACAAGTCCTTGCATAGAATTTCGATGTTACTCCTTTCTGAAGCTCAGTCAGAATATCTTATTAAAGAATTTCTTGAAACCGTGAAGATTGCCGTTCCATATGAACTCCAAGGTGAAGTTCTCGTCGCTGTGAATTATTTCTTTAAAGTCGGGTCTAAATATACAACTTTGCACAAAGTAGACATA
This sequence comes from Patiria pectinifera, assembly GCA_029964075.1. Lineage (NCBI taxonomy): Eukaryota > Metazoa > Echinodermata > Asteroidea > Valvatida > Asterinidae > Patiria > Patiria pectinifera. The sequence continues at coordinate 25,540,914 of CM057148.1, forward strand.
CAAAACATTAGTGCTACATGTCGAGGTTTGGCTGACTTGAAACTTTTTGGGGATATAATGACACACATACAAGGCAAACCCTCGTTAAATCTTGTACTTCATAGCATCAGCTGGGATAACTTTATTGATAACTCCACAGCGATATTGAAATACTTAAACACTCTAGAAGTACGTCACTGCGATTGGAGCCTTGTAAAACTTTTCCAAGTGTTATCAAAAACCAACACACAAAGAGTTGAAATTGGTGGCATCAACTTGCATAATACATTATCTGAACAAAACATTCAACAAATACCAACTCTGAAAGAACTTTGTCTCGTCGAGTGTGGTCTGACAAACAGTGATATTGAGTCACTTTTCTCTCTTTTGTCATCAGCAGACAGTATAAAGAAAGTGCATCTGAGAGGAAATAATTTGCACGGTTTGCAGCCTGTCAAAATCGCTTGTATCCCTTCTCTTGAATGCATTGAGCTATATGAAAGTGATCTGACAACCTGTGATATTGAGCCACTTTTCTCTCTTCTTTCATCAGCAGGCAGCATAAAGAAAGTTCATCTGAGAGGAAACAATTTTCACGGTTTGCAGCCAGTCACGATCGCTAGATTCCCTTCCCTTGAAGAATTACAACTACTTGAAAGCAGTCTGACAAATAGCGATATTGAGCAACTTTTCCGTCTTCTATCTTCATTAGGCAGCATAAAGAATTTCGGTTTGCAAGGAAACAATTTGCACGGTTTGCAGCCTCTCACGATAGCTAGTGTTCCTTCCCTTGAAGAATTGCTCCTGCATGAAAGTAGTCTGACAAACACTGATATTGAGCCAGTTTTTTCTCTTCTTTCATCAGCAGGCAGCATCAATTTACTTGATTTGACTGGAAACAATTTGCACGGTTTGAAGGATGTCACGATAACTAGTGTCTCTTCCCTTGAAAAATTGTGTCTACATGAAAGTGGTCTGACAAACAGTGATATTGAGCCACTCTTCTCTCTTCTTTCATCAGCAGGTAGCGTAAAGACTGTAATTCTGAGCGGAAACAATTTACACGGTTTGCAGCATGTCGAGACCGCTAGTGTCCCTTCCCTTGAAGAGCTGCACATATATAAAGGTAGTCTGACAAACAGTGATATTGAACCCCTCTTCTCACTTATTTCATCAGCAGGTGGCATAAAGAGAGTTTTTCTGGAGGGAGACAATTTGCACGGTTTGCAGCATGTCACGATCCCTAGTGTTCCTTCACTGCAATATTTTGATCTACGTGAAAGTGGTCTGACAGAGAGTGATATTGAGCCACTGTTTTCTCTTCTTTCATCAGCAGGTAGCATAAAGACTGTAGTTCTGGTAGGAAACAATTTGCACGGTTTGCAGCCTGTCAAAATCGCTTGTATACCTTCTCTTGAAAAATTAGAGTTATATGAAAGTGGTTTGACAAACGGTGATATTGAGCCAATTTTCTCTCTTTTTTCATCAGCATGTAGATTACAAACTATTGTGCTGAGAGGAAACAATTTACACGGTTTGCAGCCTGTCAAAATCGCTTGTATCCCTTCTCTTGAAATATTAGACTTATGTGAAAGTGGTCTGACAAACGGTGATATTGAGCCACTTTTCTCTCTTCTTTCATCAGCAGGCAGCATAAAGTCAGTTGGTCTGAGGGGAAACAATTTGCACGGACTGCAGCCTATCACAATTGGTAGTGTCCCTTCCCTTGAAAGTCTGTACCTACATGAAAGTTGTTTTACAATGAGTGACATTGAGCCACTTTTCTCTCTCATTTCAACAGCAGGCAGCATAAAGAGAGTTGTACTGAAAGGAAACAATTTGCACGGACTGCATCCTGTCACGGTCGCTGGTGTCCCTACGCTTCAAAACCTTGAACTTCTTGAAAGTGGTCTGACAAACAGTGATATCGAGCCACTTTTTCTCTTATTTCATCAGCAGGCAGCATACAGAATGTTGTTCTAAGAGGAAACAATTTGCACGGTTTGCAGCCTGTCAAAATCGCTTGTATCCCTTCTCTTGAAAAATTAGACTTATGTGAAAGTGGTCTGACAAACGGTGATATTGAGCCACTTTTCTCTCTTCTTTCATCAGCAGGCAACATAAAGACAGTTGTACTTAGAGGAAACAATTTGCACGGACTGCATCCTGTCCCGGTCGTTGGTGTCCCTACACTTCAAAACCTTGAACTTGTTGAAAGTGGTCTGACAAACAGTGATATTGAGCCACTTTTTTCTCTTATTTCATTAGCAGGCAGCATAAAGTCAGTTGGTCTGAGGGGAAACAATTTGCACGGACTGCAGCCTATCACAATTGGTAGTGTCCCTTCCCTTGAAAGTCTGTACCTACATGAAAGTTGTTTTACAATGAGTGATATTGAGCCACTTTTCTCTCTCATTTCAACAGCAGGCAGCATAAAGAGAGTTGTACTGAAAGGAAACAATTTGCACGGACTGCATCCTGTCACGGTCGTTGGTGTCCCAACACTTCAAAACCTTGAACTTGTTGAAAGTGGTCTGACAAACAGTGATATTGAGCCACTTTTCTCTCTCATTTCAACAGCAGGCAGCATAAAGAGAGTTGTACTGAAAGGAAACAATTTGCACGGACTGCATTCTGTCACGGTCGTTGGTGTCCCTACACTTCAAAACCTTGAACTTCTTGAAAGTGGTCTGACAAACAGTGATATTGAGCCACTTTTCTCTCATTTCAACAGCAGGCAGCATAAAGAGAGTTGTACTGAAAGGAAACAATTTGCACGGACTGCATCCTGTCACGGTCGTTGGTGTCCCTACACTTCAAAACCTTGTACTTCTTGAAAGTGGTCTGACAAACAGTGATATTGAGCCACTTTTTTCTCTTATTTCATCAGCTGGCAGCATAAAGAGCGTTATACTGCAAGGAAACAATTTGCACGGACTGCAGCCTGTCACGATCGCTAGTGTCCCTTCCTTTGAAGTACTTGAACTACATGAAAATTGTTTGACAAACAGTGATATTGAGCCACTTTTTTCTCTCATTTCAGCAGCAGGCAGCATAAAGACAGTTGCCCTGAAAGGAAACAATTTGCACGGACTGCAGCCTATCACAATTGCTAGTGTCCCTTCCCTTGAAGAACTGTACCTACATGAAAGTAGTTTTACAAAGAGTGATATTGAACCACTTTTTTCTCTTATTTCAGCAGCAGGCAGCATTAAGACTGTTGTTCTGAAGGGAAACAATTGGCACGGACTGCAGCCTGTCACTATCGCTAGTGTCCCTTCCTTTGAAGAACTTGAACTAGATGAAAGTGGTTTGACAAAGAGTGATATTGAGCCACTTTTTCTCTTATTTCATCAGCAGGCAGCATTAAGAAAGTTGTACTGAATGGAAACAATTTGCACGGACTGCAGCCTGTCACGATCGCTAGTGTCCCATCCCTTGAAGAATTGTTCCTATATGAAAGTGGTCTGACAAAAAGTGATATTGAGCCACTTTTCTCTTTCATTTCATCAGCAGGCAGCATAAAGAGTGTTGTTCTGAAAGGAAACAATTTGCACGGACTGCATCCTGTCACGGTCGTTGGTGTCCCTACACTTCAAAACCTTGAACTTCTTGAAAGTGGTCTGACAAACAGTGATATTGAGCCACTTTTTTCTCTCATTTCAGCAGCAGGCAGCATAAAGACAGTTGCCCTGAAAGGAAACAATTTGCACGAACTGCAGCCTGTCACGATCGCTAGTGTCCCTACCCTTAAAGAACTACACCTATACGAAAGTGGTCTTACAAAGAGTGATATTGAGCCACTTTTTCTCTTATTTCAACAGCAGGCAGCATTGAGAGAGTTGTACTGAGAGGAAACAATTTGCACGAACTGCAGCCTGTCACTATCGCTAGTGTCCCTACCCTTAAAGAACTACACCTAAACGAAAGTGGTCTTACAAAGAGTGATATTGAGCCACTTTTCTCCTTCTTTCATCAGCGGGAAGCATACAGTTTCTTCGTTTGAGAGGAAACAATTTCAACGGTTTATGTCATGTCAACGTTGACCCTATCCCCTTCCTTTACTCAGTTGATTTATCTGAGTGTGGTCTGAGAAACAGTGATATCGGGCCAGTCTTCAATTTACTGTCCTCTGTTGGTCATGTGATGAACGTTTATTTAACAGGTAACAAGTTGCATGGTAAAGTATTCGAGGCCTTGGCTCCCGTTCCTACATTGAGATGTTTGATCCTCGGTACTGATGGACCATCGATCATTAGACTAAGAGATATAGATTTTGGTGCAAAGAAAACATTTTGGATCATGTCTTTGGATTTCTAAACTTCCATTTCTCTAAAAATCCAGACATCCCTTTTGCCTTATAAATTGTCCAGTGAACCAGCTTGTACCGTAATTAAAATTTGTCATCGTCTCATCTAATTTCAATTTTTAGTTGTCCAAGGCCGTTCAATTATTCTTTTTCAAGTTTTTTTTAGAAGAACAGTCCGACTTTTTGCGGATCCCCACCTTTCACACGACAGAGGTATGTGTAACTCATATGGGTCTTTGTTTTCCTGAATATTTGCCAGAACTCAGTCAAACCAGAATTCCTATATTCATTTACGATTACAAACGTTCAACGATTTAGAAGTTGAATTTCTCTGTTAAAAAAACTACCCCAAAACAGCTTGGCAACATTTACATCACAATCAGTTACAATCAGATCAAACATCAAGCAATCTCATCAAACGTACAGCGGGCTATTCCAATGTTCATGTATTGGTTGTCTACTGACCCTTCAAACCTTTTAAGGTTTCTGCTTTTGGTTGAGAAAACATTCATTGCCAAGTCTCATAGTCTCCACATTTCAATAAATTCAGTGAACGACATTATTGCATTTCTTTTACTTATCAGTCCCATTCACTCTACTCGCCAACTTGAACTTTTAATATTTACCAACTTAGGGGCACAATACTTTTACTAATTAAGTTCCTTGCACAGAACTGTGCTTTGTTGCCATACTTCAATGACCAACTCTCAAAAATTGCAATGGAAACAACGACATCAACAAGCAGATAAATGAAAAGCAAATGGACTCTGATGTGATAAAACTGTTAACAGAGGAAGGCAATGTTGAAGAAAATGAGCACTGTTGAGTAAAAATGAGCACTGCTGATCATGTGCCAATATGCAAAATTGAAAAAAAAACATACATGCTTTCAAACAAAAGCTAAGAATAGCCAGTCGTCTGCTATATAGAAAGCAGGAAGTGGTTGGTCCGAATCCCACTCTCGCAGCTTTTTTTTTTGGAAATCTCAGACAACACCATGTATGCAGTACCTATAACAGGACATCGGAGAAAAGAAACCTATAATTAAAATTACAGGGAAAAAAACATGATCTGTGTCACACAATACACAAGCTGAGTATACACCCATTGCCGCTGACGTCACATCGAGGGCAGTGCCTTGTAACACGCAAGAGTAGACGCATTGTATGGAAAACCTGCCCACAGTAAGGGTGCATCGTGCAAGGGGTCTGCTGTAGAGTTTCTAATGATATTTTATCTGGCACAAGTTAAAGAGCGTTAAGGCATACTGTTAGTGATGGGAGTCATTCTGGTACATCTAATTCACCGAGAATCTGGCCGTGCAAAATTGTTGTTTTCATGTGAGAATTTGAGAAATTAAGGCGAGATGATGTGTCAATGGCAACAACTGTAGGAAATATATCAAAAATGTTTGGAAGCATAACAGTGACAGTTCACTGACGGTGGAAATAAAATGTACACCTTCCCTTTGTTCATGCGTAAAATGTGTATAAGCAATTGGTTTTGTTTGAAGTTGTACATATTAAACAGTAATACATAAAGTGCTATCATTTGCTGAATTATATTGTACTTAATGTGCAGAAGAACAAACGCGAACGCCATAATTCATACGTTAATTTTTTTTTCTGCCAAATCATTTCACAGGTGTTCGCTCTGAATTTGTTTTATAAATGTTTGTAGGATAAGATGTTGAAATCCTACGAAAATAGATTTCAAACTTTGGACCTGCATGTTTAGAACAGGAAAAGTCCCGTCGCATTGCAGGATTTACACCTAGACATCGAGTGACGCTCATTTGCAAATCAAGTTTTGTTGTGAATGACTGTCACATTTTTTGGATATACTACTCATATTAAAGTGAATATCTTGCAAATGTTAGATGCCATGTTTTCGAGCGGATGAGAACACTGATGAAACGCCATTTTGAGGCCGGGAAAATAACTGAAATATCTCGTGAATTAAAGCAAATTGAAGCAGTTAAGTATCTGATAATTGCTTTAACCCAAAAATTTATGGACGTACAAATGTAACTTCGAATTGATAAAGTACATGTCTTTGTACCAAAATAGATGCATTACACACGACCTTTCATTCACTCAATTAAGGCTCAATGCGATTTTTATATCAGTTTTTTATTCAGCTGAGTTATGAATTCAGTTATAGACAAACACAGGAAGGAGTATGTGCAGCCAAAATAGGCCACACCTTTATAGTGACACGGTAGGAAAACAATATGTCGGATTATATAAGGGTTTATCGTCGTATTTATTGGTACTGTTAATTTAACGTTTATCCGTTTCCTAAATTAACCTGACGTTTGAATGAAGGTATAATACATTACTGCGGTATTAGGCCTATTTTTGAGAGCCGGCAAACCAAGTACGATAAAATAAAAGATTGTCAAACAATAGCTGCTAGTTTATCGATTTGATAAATTTCCGCTAAACAGTTGAAAAAGACAAAAGTATTTTTTTGCTATTCGTAAAAGATGTGTCAAATTTACAGTTTTTGTTGTTAAGAAACAACTTGTTTTAAGAGAAAATCATTGTATAAGAGAAGCTCAATTTATATCGGTTGTGGGCAAAGGCAGTTAATATTTTGTGACTATGATGTAACACATCGTAACTACTGTTTTATTGACACATTTTTGAATAAAACGATGACGCAGACAATCTTGTAATTGATGGATTTTTATTAAAAATTTGATAAGATCACTGCTGGGGGAGATTGTGTTATTTAGCTTGTGCACATCTCCTTGAATATTATATTGCCGTGTATCTCCCCCCCCCCTCGTACGCATTGCTGCCCCTCCCAGGTTTTTCGAAGGGCATATAACGTCAATTGGAAACTTTTACTTGGGATGCACCTATACTTAGCATTATTCATGTCTTTTTCATGTCAGTCACTCAAAACAAACCATCGTCACCCCCCTCCCCATCCCACTCTCTTGTTACAGAATGGATTAAACTTGTAAAGTTGGCAAAGTTTCACCACTTACTTGTTCCGTGTGCAGCAATGCAATGGCGGACAGTAGATTTTCCAAAGGGGATGGGTGTGGTACTGATGTTCAAGAATTGCAGGGGGTGTTGAGGATTTGCAATTAGTGCATAAAGGGCAAACTAGGATTAAAACAATAGACCAAATTGTGCAATAGTGGGTGACGGGTGTATACACACAACTTAATATTTGGGATTGTGCAATGACGTAAATAATGAAAACAGGTCAATCGTGGGGTGGGGGTGAAGATGGGGTGGAATGGCAACCACTGCCGGGGTGTGATATTTTTTTTACACAACTATCTGGGGAACTTTGTGCGCTTTCCTATGGGGCTTGGTTTTTATAACCAGAGGCTTGAGTGGAGGCTACTATTTTTCAACTTGGCACGGATTTTGGACTTTATTTCCCTTTTTTTAAAAAATCCCCCAGAGCCTCGGATCAGAAAAGAAAAAGGAAATTGCTGCTATACAAGTAGTATCCGACTGAAAAATAACGTTTTTAAGATAAAACTTTAAATTGTTGAAAAAAGGGCAAAATCTTAATGTGCATAGCAAGGAATCGAACTCGAGACGTCCGATCATTAGCCAGCATGCCTAACCACTAGGCCACGACGGTGCTCGACCATACTGCGCAATTCATAAATTATATACTTTCACATATGTGGAGAGAGTATACCCGCGCGCGCGTAGTAAAAGGTTACAGGATTGTAGAGCTAGAGCGCCGCTACCCGGCGCTTTACAATCCTATAACCGTGATTCAAGTCGCCTGAAAAATGGGTACCCTGTACTATTGTGTAAATAAAATATTCGCTGCCGGGGTGGGTGGGGTGGCAACTACTGCCACCAAACACCCCCCCCCCCATACAATCCATCCTTGCATCGTGTATAAGTTCCTGCACACGAATAAGTAATAGCGCCCTCTTTCAGAATTTTATTTCCGCCTGAAGAATATTTTACCGCCATATCTGCATGTAGCCATAGCACGCTGAAACATTTTTGTATTAATACCTGAACATTGCCCTCCCTGTTCCTGTCCAAATTAACCGTCAGCCAATGAAATCAAGTTTCTTCCGGCGCTTCAAGGTATGCATTTGTGACGAATGAACATTTATGGACAAGAAAGCGCCCTCTTGTGGTGTGGTCTTGTTGCACTCGTCAAAGCTAAAGTCATTACAGAGTTCCTTTAACTCAACTCTATGTTTTCAAAAGTCTGACGATAAGATATCGGTCAAGGGAAATTCTTGACAGCTAAAAATCTTAACAAGATTTTAAATTAAACTATAACCTGAGATGCAATGGGGATACATCGTTCACGGCTATTTAATGTTTGTCATCAAATCCAGTCAGATCGGGAAAAAAAATGCAGCCTTATAGTCTTATTCTGATTATGATTCGAACCAACGACTTCTTACCCATCCATCATTGTGGGATCATGATAATAAGAAGAAAATGGAAAACGGAGAATAGTTTGTGTGAGGGTTGGACCATAGAATTCGAAACGAAAGTGAAAACACGTAACACACGTTGGAAATAAAATTGCCAACAACACAAATCCTTCCCCTGATATCTCTAGATCGAATCAGAATAAAGGAAGTTACCATCCCGGGGTATTTTATCGTCATTTAAGTAAAAAAAAAAAACACTCTGAACACGAGATTGTTAAAAAGATTGACCATGTTCATGATGTAATGAATAAAACACTCAAACAAGTTTAATTAAAGATGAAGGAACTCACTGATTATCACCTTTGGGTCATAAACATATCCATGAGATACACTCAGACAACTGTGAATTAAAACAATAAGAGCTAAGAGCCCTTGTATGAATTTCTGTCACAGCTGTATTTTATTCAGCTACTAACCGGACACAATGAACAAAACAAGTCCGGCACACCAAACCAGTATGGGTACTCAGACCCAACCACTTCTAGGTACCCAAGGGTAGGGAACGGTGGCCAGGCCCCCCCCCCCCCAAAAAAAAAAAAAAAATAAAAAAAAAACATTTTGTTTTGTTTTTAAGTCACGTCCCAATAACGGCAGGCATTGCGTAAACCACAAACTTTTCCTCAATTTTTGTATTAAAGTGGTCAGAAATCGCCAAAAATAACACCAAGGAGTGTCTAGACTCCAGCAAAACAAATACATAAAATCGGGTCCCGAAACCCTCGCCGTAGTTTGTTTGACCCACTTTTAATAAAAAAAAATCAAATAAGTTGTGTTCTGGATCCGTTGTGTAGGCACCCAGACTTATAGCAGCTGCTAAGCTTGGTACCCAGACCTGGCATCACAATAATAACAAAGAAACACAGTGTTTCAACCGATGTAACATTTGGTCAACTTTGATCATATAGCCTCGCGGAACTTGCGAACGCTATGTCTTATTCTGTAATTTTAATTACCCATTTGGAACAGGTTAGTTACTCTAGTACAATTATAACGCCAACAAGAGTTGTAAAGGGTGACTGATCCGGTGAAAGATCGCTGCCAGCTAAACACACCCTGAAGACGTTCCCAGACCGGATCCTCACTGAAATCCTCATTGAACGTGAAATTCACGTAAAACAGGTGAACGCACGCAATTATACTTGCCAACTATAAATCTATACTTGAGAAATAATAAGCACTTACTTCACAATATTGCAGACTCAATTACTTAACAGTCGTCCCAAATGCGGCGATCAACAATTATTTTGTCGAGAGACATGAGGCCAGCAAGCAAAACACCCCCCCCCACCCGCTTGCAATAAGCCTTTGGTAAACGTAATTCACTTCGGCAAGGTTTTGGATCGATATCGTTACGCAATTAATACTAATAATTATAATTTTGGGAGGCTGATCATCCTTACTCGCAGCTGAGAAGCTGATTTGCGAAGGACGCGGCTACAACACGGTCGGGCCGCTGGCACGTAAAGGCGCCTATGGCTGACCACGGAGCACAGCCTGAGATAGAAAGTGTTTGATTTTTCCGGAGGGAGGAAAACCGGCGGGCCCGGAGAAAAACCCTCGTGGCACAGGACAGAACCAACGCACAACTCTACTCACATGCGATCCGCGACCAGGATTCGAACCGTGGTCACCTTGGTGAGAGGCGAGCGCTTTACGTACAAGCCACCGTGCCACCCGCAATGATGTTCTCTATGAAATTCCAGTTTTAATATTGTAACGGACAACTGTATAACATTTTGATGTTGCTATAGTTCACTAGCCGGCGCCGGAGGGCTCCGGCGGCGCATTGTTGGCGCGTTGAGCCACAGGTGCGATGATCTAGATCTTTTATCTAGCTAGCTAAGTGCGCGCTCCGGAGATTACTTTCTATAAATAGGTCAGTGAATGGTTTCACTACTCCAAGTTGTTACATTGTAATACATTTTGTGAAGCTGTACTTGACTGCTTGCCTATGCTTTGGAATCAGCAGATGTTGGTCTCATCCTTAAAAAAAGAATTCCAAGTTAGAAATCATGTTAGAAATCATGTGTCCCTTTTCCTTGCATTTTTCATTGGTTTCCCACTTCAATATCAATAGCAACAATATTATAACGATAAGTTATTCCACGTAAACTGGAGCCTGACAACGTCATTTTGATTGTGTTTACATGTAGTTTGTTTACATAAGGACTATGCCGAGGTCGTGGACCACTGTGATCCAACCAGACCAGGCCTTAAGCGAATATAGGTTAGAAGGATTCCTAACACTGCACTACTCCCATATTGAGCACTGTGCAAAAAAACCCAATTAATATTGCACGTGAGTTTTGAAATATTGTAAAATAACCATATAAAGTCAGATAACACATCTATCAGAAAACCTTTATTTTATTCAAATTAATGCATTGGAACATACGCTATGCTTCATCGAACTCAAGGGTTAAAATCGTCTTGGGCCATTTTCCTTGAAAGTGAGAAAGCGCAGTTAGAGCGATACAAAAATGTATTATCTGTGTTTAAAAATAACGTGTGACTTATACTTCCGGCTTGGATCAGTAAACTTGATAGGTAAGGAAAGTGGCCCATTGGTTTTTCAACCGTATTGTGATTGCTGTAAAAAGCATTTGGGAAACCAATTATTCTACCCAGCGATACATTAGACACGATTTTGAATACTACCCCAACTTTTCTGAAAACATGCCAAATTTGACTGGGTTATTTTCTCGGTCCCTCAATTGTCCTTCGGACTTCGAGCAATATTATAGGGAAAGATAGCTAGCAGTGAACCCCTTATACATTAGGAGGTTTTCCTCATAATGTATGCACATTATATGCAAGCCTAGCCTGGGTCTTATTCTCGCCCCCTGAAATAACAATAATAATGTTTGCGCAGAACCAGTTTATAGTTTACAACTAATGTGCAGTCTGCGTGCGATTTTTGATGAATTCGAAAGTGTACCAGGCAACTATCCATACAGAGATAGAGGGGCATTACTGTTCAGTGATTGAAACCTATGCAGTAGAAATGCTTGAAAGTTGCCTCCATGGAGACACCCAGCCTGCTGGTTATGAAAAGAGTCCGTTTCTTGATAGCCATGTGTTCAGGTGTCATCCATACACAAATTAGCTGTGAACATCGTTTTCAAAAATCAAAAATAATGTTGCGCACGCGCAGAGGTGATCCTATCAGTGGCTTCAAATGGGAACTAGTACCGGTCCCCGTATTTTATAGGGGGAGGGCAGTCTGTACTGTCAGAGTATTTACTTACCCAGATTAGGCCAAAAAAAAAAGTCTCCGGTTTCTGGTATGGAGCTTGCCCCAAAAGTGGTGCGGCGACGCGGCTTTTTTTTTTGTTTTACCCGTTTTTTTGTTTTTTTTGGGCTTCAAATGTCGGCTGATGACTGCAAATGGTGCCCGACTAAACTTAGTGCAAATATATGGGAGTCCAGAGAGGCCACATAAATCTTATTCTCGATCATAACCCCATCTAAAAACACGTTAAAATTGTGCAGCAGCAGAATTCCAGTCAAACCAGTGAGTTTGGCGGTTTTGAAACATCATCTTGTATTGAAAAAAAAACTTTTTCATTTTGCCGACGCGCATGGCTACGGCGACGCGCGCGCATACCAGAAACCGGAGACTTGTTTTTTTGGCCTTACGAACTATTTTGTGTGGACGAATCCGTGCACGTGATACGCTCACGGAGGTCCTCTTCAATGGTGAATGCGTTATGTCAGCTTTTGTACAAAACGACTGCTTCATGACTATTCATTCTGAACAAAAGGGAGCATAATGCACAAATAGAAGTGATAGCGTGCAAATGGATCTAAAGAGTGAGTGAAATAGCTCGGGTACAGATTTTGGACGCCATTTCTGGTCCCCCCCCCCCCAAAAAGGAAACAGTCTGTACATACAACGTACCTGTTCACCCGTTGTCGCGTCATAGATATGGAAAAAAATAGACACAGCAAACATACGCTCTGTATTGTCTAACATTATACGCTCCAAGCTTGTCTAGGTTTCATAAATCTATGCCCGGCCGTCGTTGTATTACAAAACACTGCATTCGAATTGACCAATCAAATATTTAGTCCTGATCTGGGAATAAAATGACGTCATGATTTAGTAAGGTCAACTCCGATTAGCTGAGGCGCGTGATCGCATAAATCTGGATAATTAGATATATCAGACGTTAGACAGGAGACTGGGCTCCGTGGAGAACTGAACGGGTGATACTCAGACTAGTCTACACACGGCGCTGCAAAGATTTCATTGAGCTGCGGTTAATTGAAATGAACTGAAATAAACTTAAATGAACTGAACAGCGCCCTCTTGGACCAAGCTGTAAAGTTCATTGCCACAGCACGCATAGACTTAAAGAAACCGGCAGTGACTTTGGTGTCGGCAGATAACAATTCCAATGATCGCATTGACGCTGGTGCTATGGTTATTAGACAACTATCAAGATACGAACGTCGCATCTTGTTTGCATAATGCACTTGTCTTTGGACTTTGTCGGCACAGGATGGATCTAATTGAAGTGTTTATTTGATTTGCGATAGAAAAAGGATCAAAACGATGTATTTTTGTAATTTTGAAGTAGTGTACGTATTTGCTGTAGGATAAGATTTACAAGTACTATTAAAACTTGTAGAGTTCTCACTAGAGTAACAGGTTTAACAGTGACTGTTTGTTTAAGGAGGCGACTCTGGAATAAATTGTTTTTGCTGGGTGGAAAGAATCTTCCACCGTAAAATATTATCAGAAAAAAGGCTTTCTTTACTGATTGAAAATGGTTTTATTTGTTTTTTTCCAAAATAACTTGTACAGAACTTTACGTTATAATGTCTTATAACACAAAACGCAGTAGAAATAAGAAACTATTGTTAGAGTTTTGTCATTCCTTGTAAATACTTAGCTTTATTCCACTCAATTTTGTTGCTTTTCCTTGACAACAACTGCAAAAACAATTTTTGTGAAAAAAGTAACAATTCATTTAACACTTTATAAGGCTTTACACCATTGCTTTGTTAATGATAACAAGATTTTCTTTAGCTATTGTGTCTATGTAGTATGTTTGCCTTTAATTTTACTTATGGATTTGAGGGCAACCATTACAAGCGTAAAATAACGCATGAGTAAAACACATCGATAGGTTGATAAAACTAAAGAATACAAATAAGCATTAAAAAGTCGTAGATTAAAAAAAAACAATTACGTTTCAGAAGCATGTTTTAAGAACCAGTGAGCATTCATCCAATTTTAACAGGTGTATTTAAAGACGCCGGTTCTAAAGTGAAGAGAATCATCATAGAAAAATACGTCAAACCATGTATGGTCAAATACTGCTTTAGAGAATAAGATATTGAAATTTAAGAACTTTTTTTTGAAATGTTGTGTCCACATTGACAATGATGTCAGCGACATTCTTAGACGTCAAAGCAAAGTTATAACGACTGTGCATCTGCTTGCGAATCATTCCGATATTATGTACGTTCGTTACTTTCAATATGGAAACCAGATTTTATGTGATCTGACCAAAGAAATAGGTGCAACCACCTCCCTGCCCTGATTCTAACAATCCAATGCTGAACGTCGCTGATTTATCAATCAATTATCGTAAGGTGGTTCCAAGCTGGGCCGATCTGAGGTTGTTTAGTGGTGATGTCCGTGATGATGGGGATCGTGATGTGGGGGAGGGTGGTGCTGTAAATCAAAGAGAAAGAGACAAATAGTGATTAGTCAGATGATATACAGACAGTTAGACAACATAAAAAGATGGGCAAACAGATATATAAGATGAGAAAATTGTTATAACTGACGCAAGGAGCTTCTGAAAATCCGTCTGAATTGCCATTCAAGATTTCATAGGATTTTTTTAATCTTTCGGCAAAGTGTGTGTGGTCTTTTTTGGCAACTGAGACAGCATTATATGCTGTAGTTGAGCTGGACCTAAAAGAGTCAGTCTACGACATTTTAAACCCAGCCTGTCAGGCAGTCAGATCGTCAGTCACTCAGCCATTCAATAGACCATTATCATGTTGCAGCTATCTTGATTTTTCCCATTCGAATGAACGTAACCGAAGCGAGGCTGGAAGGAAAAATAGTATGGTTCCTTTTTGCGCAAATACATTATCATTTAGTACTGTTATTGGATACAGGGAACACGACTGAAATGGTGGCAGCATGATAAAGGTCTAAAGGTCAGTCAGTCAGACAGACAGACAGGCAGTCAGCCATTCACTCGGGGAGTAGGTCAGTCAGGCAGGCATTGAGTCAGCCAGTCACTCGCTCAGTCGGTCGGAGAGTCAGCCAGTCACTCGGTCGGTAGGGGAGGCAGTTGCTCGGTCAGTAGGTCAGTCAATCAGGCAGGCAGTCAGTCAGCCAGTCACTCGGGGAGCAGGTCAGGCAGTCACTCGGGGAGCTGGTCAGCCAGTCAGGCAGTCAGGTCTCTCACCTATAGACGGTCAGTTAGTCGGTCAGTCACTCACCCTGTCGGGGTCGGTCAGTCGGGGAGTCAGTCAGTCAGTATATCGGTTAGTAAGTCACTCAATACGAGCAATTATGCTGGCCCATTAAAAATTCCGTTTTGGCTTGAATAGTGATGTTTGGGCTTATGAGGGGTAATTTTTTTGGGAAATAAACTTACATGCACATCATGGTGCACAGGTGCGTGGTGCGGGTCCACGTGGTGGTGAGGATCGACATGGTGATGCGGGTCTACGTGGTGGTGCGGGTCTACGTGGTGGTGCGGGTCAACGTGGTGGTGCGGGTCATGGTGACCTCCATGGTGAGCATCGTGGTGACTATCCTGATTTACAGAAACAAAAATATCCCAATCCAAATCAAAGTGTGCCTTTCGTGATTACCCATCATGACAAAAAGGTGGCGCAAATACAAACTCATGTGGAAAAGGACTTTTATAGCCAAAATTTGCAAAATTAATGTAGTTTGTTTTTTGAATGGAATTTTGATTAAAGTGGAATCGAACCCATTGACCCCTGAACTGCAGTACCTACGATATATACTGTGATATACACTTTACATCTCTTTTGGGCATTTGACAAATTCGAAAATAGTTGAGTTCATTTTTAACTGTTCTACTTGGAGTACAATAAGAACCATTGTTGTTCCTTTTGACTTTTCTTGGCAAGGAAGTATAATAGTTTATCTAGAGAGCTCAACAATCCCCAATTGGGGAGGAAATCATCAAGAGCAAATGGCGGTGGATCGGCCACCCTCTAATGCCAGGTTCTCACACATTCCCGAACTATTGCCACGAATACCCCGATCCGTATACCGAATAAAAATTCTAGATGGCATCGGAAGAAATTAGCCCCGATTCGCTGTTAGTAAGAATAACTTAAAGGGAAGATACAACATTTGCAAACATTACAAAACGAAATGATCAAATTATCATGAAATACTTTACTGGATAGTTAGGGAAGGACAGTCTAAAGCATTCTGTAAAATCGTGACTCCTGGTGTGCTATCATTCTCAAGAAAAATGGTATTTTTCCAACGCTGGTCGGCCGACCAGCGTTGGAAAAAAAACTGGCTTTTTTCAAAACCTGCATGTGTTTTTTCATAATTAGTTATTCATTGTTTTCTTTGCAATTGATTGCTCACCAGTGAAGGGGTACAAGTGGTACATGATTGGTTTTCTTGGTTACTCCAACATCTACAAGCCAAAAACGTGAAACATGTCATCTAAACTTTTTTTGTGATAACATACTAATCCTCCAAATCCATTTATTTCTGAAATTTCAACAAAAGCAAATGTTTTACATTCCCTTTAAGAATGAAACAAAATAATCACGAACTAGGTACGAATTGGAAGCCGAATCAGACCGAATCAAGCCGAATGATTGCGATTAAGTGCAGAATAAAACCGAATGGTAGCGATTTTGTCAAGAATAATATACGAATGACTCCAGAATCATGCAGAGTGACCCAAAATCATAATATATATACATTTCTTCATACATTCGTAATGATTCGGCATGATTCTTGACTGTTAACACCGAACATAACTCTACAAAACTTGTAAGAATGCTTGTAAACACTAAACAATAACAAAAAAAAGTTGAACGAATGGTCTAAGAATATCCAGAAGTAGTAACGAATACGACAAGAGTAAACCAAGAATTGAAATTGGTTCCCGAATTACCCCGACAATTTTGAACATGTCCAAAATTGTCGGGGCACTTCCTGATCTTTAACGATCTTTCATCAAACTAACAGAATCATCCCGAGGCAGCCAAGAACCATCCCTGATTTACTCAAGAATTGGTATTCGCGGCGATTCGGTTAAAAATCGGGAATGTGTGAACCTAGCATTATAGGAAGCCGATCACCAGAAAAGCCTTGACTTAAGAAATAGAGGAAGGCCAAAGAACACCTAGCAGCGAGACACAATGGCCGATGCGAGACAAACGGGAGACAGCTGGAAGGAGCTGGAAAAGCTAGCAAAGAACAAAGATGGAGGAGCTTATGGCTTACGTGCCATTATGCAAGACACTTTAATAAGTGGCAGGTTAACCTGGAAAAGTACAAAATTTCACCGAAGAAATCTTGGGGAAAACTTACATGATGCCCACCACCGAAGATGTTGCCTAGGATACCATGGCCGTGGCCATGCCCTTGTCCATGTCCATGATGATGGCTCATTCTGCTTGACGGCGGAAACTGAACAAATTCAGACCAAGAAACTGAAGGAAGTTGATGAGTTGTTGGCGGCCCAAGCTCAAATGAAAAGCACCCGGAATCACACCCCTAGATATAACCAGCCTCGTGACAAAGGCTTGTCACCTGACCGGATCAATCTGCGTCACGAAATGCGTCATTGGGCTATGGGTGGGAAACGTGACAAAACAGAAGTCAAGGAAATACTAATAATTGCGGTACACAACACTATCAATTTAATTGCCAAATTGCTCCGTTTTATCGCTCAAGGTCCATCTACTCGAACCAAAAGTAGACCCCGTGACCCACCCAAGCGGGCCACTTGCGTCGGTAAAGGCCGATAAGGCGTGAATTTTTAGCCCCAAAATAAACAAACAAAACCCTTGAAAGATAGCTTGATGCTCGACATTTGAATTTAAGTTTTGGAAGTTTGGAAGTTTTGGAAGGTCAGAAACTGACACCTTAAATATTCTCTTTTTTTGTGTGAAATAGTTTTTTTTTCGTCGATAAACTTAAACGCAACTAATAATTGTGCAATGTGTAAAATCAGTGTGACGGAATCTGACTCTCAGTTAAAAAAAAAATGTAAATCAATGATCCATGGTGATGTCATTGTGTCGTGTTGAAAATAAAGTGAGACAATGTCCACATCTACAATTACGTAGCTCTCTCTTCACATACATTAGGCCCCAATGGCATATTTGTTAATAGACTCATCCAACGATCAAAATTTGAACCGTCATTGAGGTATGTTCCACGCTCGTGCGCAGGTGATACGCGCGTACTTGGTGCTCCTGATCCTCCGTTTAGTAAGCCCTGGATAGGAAACTTTCTTCCTGTATCCTGATTCGATACCGCGATTGGCTAGTAATGGATATATATATCGTATACTTGTGTTGTGATTTCCAACGTGCATGTGTTTTAACGATCACTGTAATTATAACGTCCACGCCTTCTCAACAATACTCATTTCCTTTCCAATTTACTCATAATGAAATATGCTACTGTATAATTGCGGGATAAGATTGTAACATTTTAACTTTGGAAACAATCGTGTTTTCGTAACTCATGCCGCAACGAATTGATGTTGTTTGTATCCCAGACACAGCATAGTTTAGGGTACATAAACGATTTACAGACTATAATGTTTTGACAAAATCCGGATCACTTTGCACTTTGACGTCCAACCATTAACAAAATTCGAGTGTCATGTATGTGTATTTTGTATATTAAAATGAATCAAACCCAAAACATGCATTTTACTTTTTATATAAATGAAATGGCCCCACAGGAAAGAGTAATAATTTTCGTGATCCTTCTTCTGTTTTAAATTAAAATTATTCACAACTGGGCATTGTCTAATGAAACAGTTTTCGGCCCGATCACTCTGCGTTTGTAATTCACAAAACTCAAATCTCTAGTTTCACAGTAATTGGGTCATTTACATCGGCAGGGTCTTTCTCGGGGGGTATATCCCCCACTTTTTGGAACGCTCCCCCCCCCCCCCCACCCCCACCCTCCAGCAACCACTCCCCCATTCCCACTTTGTGTAATGAGAAATCAAAAATGCGGATTTTGGTGTATTTTTCGAACTTCCCAGGTTGTATGGAGTACTGTGGCCTCGTGGTTAAGGGCACTGTGATTGAATTAGCTTCCTAGCGTCTAACAGGCTGCATCGAGCTGTATACTCCCCATGGAGCTGAGATGGTATTTGGAATGTTTTATGAGCACCAGTCCTGGTGGATACGTGCGCTTTATAATTATTATTATTATTATAAGTGCGATATTTTCTGGCCGTGCATAGCCTAAGTACCGAGCGGCAGAACCCCGATCCGTAACACGCATAAAGCCATCCACCTACGAATGTTGCATTCCTAGTGTGGACATTCTTTTGTTGTCGTGTTGAGAAATCTGTCAAAAAAAATCATTTTACTCACACTGTGAAAACTCTTTTAACCCATTTTTTTTCTATGATTCCCTTTTGTGTGTTTCTGTTTATTTTGTCACCAAGAAATAAGCCCAAAATGACTATAAACCTGTTTTTCAGAGAGGGGGAAACATTGTGTGCTTGAACATGCACACAGCCTTGCGTTCAAGGCAACTTAACAACCAAAATTATTTCAACAATTCTGAAAAACAGAGGGAAAAGGTACAATAATATTATAGCTTTGAATACGAAGTTTTAATGTAGGGTTAAAGGGAGCGTGAGGTGTACAGCTGTATAATGATCAGCGCCCCCTAGTGTAATTTGGTGTCCAACCAGCTGCCCGGCAGCCGCCACCCCCCCCCCCCTCGCCGGCACCTAGTGTAATGTGATGTCAAACCAGCCCCCCCCCCCTTTTATTGAGAAGGCAAACATGAATTTGTATTGTTAACAATGGTGTAAGTGTCCCCCCCCCCCGCAGAAACGGAGTGTCCCGTGCAAATGCCCCCACACCACTGCTGCAGAGACACTTAGTGCAATCATTTTCAATCCCGAGATATTATATTATATAAAGCAAAATGTCCTTTACGTTTCACCGCCATGTTGTGAGTCCACACGAAGACAGCAAATTGTGCTGAACATTCTATAATCGATATTGAACACAGAAAAAAAGTGAAGTAACCTAAAATCAATAATTTATTCAGCGATCAACACACACACAAAATCACTGAGAACACCTCTTTATTTAAACACCTTATAATGCATTTGTAAAAAAACGCACATAATATGTGACAAAGTATATACATCACTTCTTTGCAAAACAAGTACTGGCAAACAACTTCTACAAAATCTAAATTATTTGTAAGCACATAAATACTGTATATTTAAATGGTTGTTGCACCACCGTTGTCACCGATTTCCTAAAGTCACGACGCATTTTTTTTTTTAATTCAAGGTTTTCCAGAAAAATGAGGGCGCTGTTGCCGTGATGTCATTTCAGGAAGACAATGTTCAGTTTAGGGGTTTTCTGTTCAAACTGTGAACCCAAAAATGTGCTCATTGAAAACATCTGTGAGAAATGTTCTCTCACTGGCTAACTGCTATGTACTGACACAACGAATCAGCAAAAGAACAGACAATTTACGACAGCAATATATACAATATTCTGGCAACTTGTGGTACTGACTTAAACATTGAGGTGTCCGCCTGAAACGGCGTCACACATTTAACTCATGAATATGGATATTGGCATTACTAAAAATGCATCCAATAGCCTTGGAAAAGGCGAAACCAATATTTAAAATATGATTAAATGGGACACAAAGGTGCATTTTCAAGGACTGTATTAAAGCAATTACATTGCATTGGCCATTTAAGTGTCCGGGAAAATGAACAAGAACTGCAGTTCTTGTCATGAGTCTGGTTTTCCAAGGGAGATGCGAGGTTCCTGTTTAGTGTGGGTACTGTGGCGGGCCGGGGTAGGCTGGAGCTGACGGGTACGCAGGAGCAGCTGAATAGGCGGGTGGAGCGGGGTAGGCTACCGGGGGTGGAGGTGCGTGTTGCCCGGTATGGTAGACTGGAACGACCACGGGTGGGGCCTGAAAATAACACAAAGGAAAAGGCGATGATTAGATAATTATTTAAAACACTGAATCAGCCACAATCTCTTGTCTCTCTCTTATTCTTATTTCATGTGTCAAAGATTCATTTTGTACTATATGCGATTCTTGCCTTTTCTTGGCGTGAGGCCTATCTAGGCTGATACTATATAAACAAAAAAAAAAATACACACACGCACACCCAAGTGTGTATTTTTCCCTTCAATTCGGGACCACCTATTGTCCCTCTTTTGTTTGTACTACATTGTAACTTTTTTTTAAGAAGACCTCCCATATGTTTTGGGCACGAATCCAATCGGGAATTGGGGACACTATTGTCCTCTATTGTTTAACGTCCCCTATTGAATGCAGAAACAAACTCACACACATCTCGTTTTTACTATACTCATGCGGACCCGATCCTTTCCTCTTTGTGTTCCCTTTAGTTTGTACAACAGTTCCCATAAGATTTGTACACGAATTCTCCCGAGGACTAGTGCCCACGTTCTCGGGCCATTTGAAATCGCACACACCCCCCATTGTCCTAGTTCTTAGTCTGAACGGATAACCAACCCAAATCAGCAGTGTCCCTGCCGTTTTTATCTTTCAGGGAACTGGGAATCGCTGACCGCAACTGAGATTTAATAGTTAAAGAGAGAAGCAATTTGGGGACAGAGAAGGAAAAGAAATGTCATCTGTATCATATCCTTTCATTGTGGACTCAATTCAATTCACTGTAAGCATAATAGAGACGACTGGAAAAACGTTTATTATTTAAACGGCGGTACTCGGGCGTGAACTCACCTGTACGTGTACAACTGTTGGCTGTTCATGTCGTCTAGACGCCGCTCCGATCGCTGCACCGACCGCCAGACCGGTTACGATCCCACCGTGGTGATGATGACCATGATGGTGATGGTGATGGTGACCGTGCTGTGAAGCAATCAATTCAAATCACATGTCAGATTTGTATTATCTCCAATCTAATACTAGCATTATGAGGCTTGTGTTAAAACGCAGCAGGCAACGATATCCCTGACAACAGAATATCCAGGCCTAAATAAGAGTACCGACTACCATTTTTTAATTTATTCATAAGATGGAATTTTGTGTCGGGGTGATGTAAATCAAATTAACTTTTGCTCTCCACCGACGTATAAACACTGTACACTCAGTGTGTTACCTCCCGAGTAAAACTTGTCTTTTCGGGTTTTTTTCCCAATTTTTAAAGGTTTTTTTTTAAATTGAATTGAACCAGTGGTGAAGCCACGGGGGGGGGGGGGGGGGTCAGGGGGACAGCCCCCCATGAAACCTTGTCGCCCCCACTGAGGTTTTGAGTTTTTTTAAAAAAAAAATTCATTGATCTACATGACGTCCCCCATGAAATGTTCCAGCCCCCAGCGCCCCCCACTGAAAAATTCCTGGCTACGCCACTATATTAAGCCACCTGATTTAACATTTCGTCTTTTTTTTTCTCAAATACTTACGTGGTGACCAAAGAGTCCATGTCCGTGATGATGATGGTGATGCAGCGGCATTTTAGACAAAACAAATTGACGATCAAATATATCAAAGTAAAATATCGGAATGCGTTCGGTTTGAAAATGATCAGTTATCCGACGCTCTCTCAATTTATGGATGTGGAAATGTTTAATAATAATAGCTTGTCACATGATGATTGCGCGTTCCTACGTCATCACACAAATACGTCATTGGTTTCTGATTGTCGAAGCACCGCGTGACTACAGTTAGGCTATACAAACCAAGAGTACTATTTACATTGGTTTCTTATCGCAAGGACCAACAATAGTCGCTGACAATGGAAAATATATGCGGGAAAGGTTATTCTAAAAACAGAACATTAGTCACTGTGCTCGTGTGTCTTTATAGCCTATTCAACCTACGTTATTTACCAGTGCTCATGCGCACCACGCTTTGAAGCAGACGACAGCGTTTATGTAGTCTGGTTCCCAGACCACAAGAATCAGACTATTTTTTGATGAATCTCAGGACAGGTAGCTGCCAAGGCACGTGCCCAAAAAGGGAAGGAATGCCTTCAGGTTCCGAAAATGTCCGAGGGGTGCCGAATGCGTATCGTTGACAATCTTGGCGCCCGGGTATTTTGGGGTATAAGTAGGTTGTATTTATGCCGTGGGTATTAACATTTTCAAAAATGAGTTGATAATTAATATTCATTGCTTGCATTAAAAAAAAACTTTTAAATTCAATGACGATTTTGTGCATCAAGTATGCACCCGGATCGTACGAGGGGCGAGCTTTGCTGCGTCATGTATTATATTTTGGATCTGACAACGGTTACAAAACTCAGCGTGGTCTCCATTTCCGCTTCGCCTGCTATTTGTGTCCCTTACTTTGAAGATTCCAGCTCAACATTAGTCACTGCTTACAGAAACACACATCTATGATATATGAAGCGTGTGATTTTCTTGCTAATTGATTGGAACATTAATGGTAAACCCAAACCGGAAACGGAGCCGAGCTTTGAAAAAGGACCATTATGCTTATTTGTTTAGCCATCTGGCGGCTACCTGACCTACAATTTGGACGTCAGGGCGTCAGTGAATTGTCAGGTGAGGGAACCTGACTAAGTTGATGACACTTGCAGACGACAGAATCTGAGAAAATAAGTAGCAGGGATAATTAACTGGCAGAATTGACAATCGCAGACATTATGAAAGTGGTTCTTATTGTTTTAAGACTCATCCCTCGCCCACCACCCAAAAAAGAAATATTTCTATCTATAATGCAAGAAGGGTAAAATTGTGAAACAACCATTATTCTATGCTGTACCCCCTCCCCTCCATGTGCACGTTTTCAGAATCCGCATTGGTAACTGACAAGTCTGTCTGATAAGTGTGGACAAAACACAGAGCCATGCACGATTGTTTCCATGGTTAAAATTCAAACTCCACAGCCGACCCTAGTCTCTACCCTGGGTCTGCCTAGCCTCAATTCATGGTTCTTCCTTACCTTTAGAGGAAAAAAAAATCCGCTTATCCTGTAGCGCAAAATTCCTTGCTTACGGGAAGCATATTTCACGGGTTATGGAGGCATGTTGGCTTATGCCCATGCGTACTATGGTACATCCTAAAACTGCAAACAGGGTTAGCACATATTATTTTTGCTAGCACCGTTAGTAGTAGCAGAGAATGGTGATCGTAGGCGCAGAATTCTTTGGTTAACTTATGGGGCCCTGGCCCCAATCCGACCACTGTTGGCTATACCCAGTGGATCGCCCGCAGGCCCTTTCTTTAAAACCATCTTCACTTTGCATACTTTGAGCAATGTTTTTCTCATTAAATCATCCTGTCTGGTTAGTAAGTGTCTTTAAAAACTCATTGAGTGCCCCTCTCCTGAAAATGAGGCCCCTAATCCCCCTCCCTGTAAATGGGCGGCGACTGCAACAAGATGACAGCAACACTTACCCAACAGTTTCAATACTACGGTTGCGGTTTTCATATAGTCGTTTTTATTGAGGGCGGGATACAAACGTCTTGAAAAAGGCACTCGTACATCCGTGCTGAAATGTAGACAGGTATTTTTCTCCAGACATTTGGCCTCAGTAAAATCAAATAGTGGAGGGACTTGTTTTTTTTTTGTTTTTTTTTAATCATTGGAGGGGTACGCAAGTGAAAAGAAGGCACTTGAATGGAAAAGGGCAGTCTTTACACAATATTGCGGTGGCCACCCCCACCCCGCTGTACTAAATGTGTGCCTAATGTCGCAAGTCCACATAAATGTGGCAAAATAACTCTTCTTTTTCGTTATATATTCGAGAAATCAAAATTAAAACAAGTACACGTAGTTGGTATTTAGTACACTGTTTTTATTCATCTATCCAAACAAACAAAACATTACCGAAAATAAGTTATATAAAACACCTTATAATACATTTTCTAAAAAGCATAATATGTTACGAAAGTATATACAGCAGTTCTTTGCAAAACAAGTACTTGCAAATATATTATACAAAATTCCAACAAAAAAATAAGCAAATAAATACTTTATATTAAAGTGGCTGTTGCACGATAATCTACAAAAGGTGTCACCGACTTGTTTGAAGTCATAACGCGTAAACTAATTGGTCTTTCGAAGAGACGAAAGTCTAAAGACAAGCACACTTTCTTGAACACAGAATTTGTGGTTTACTTGTTCCAACAAAGTACCAGGAGGCAAAACAATGTATTTTTTGCTCATGTAATTTGTTCATATGATAGAAATGACATCTCATAAACACCAGGGACAATACTGAGCAAAAACCCAATATTGAATGTACATCACCTCGACGCAATTTTCATCTTATGAATAGTTTTTTTGCGGTACCCGCTGTTACATCAGATTTGAAACAGTCAGCTGACCCCAGCAAGCTCGGATGTCTGCATTAGTAAGCAGGAGGTCGTGAGTTCGAGTCCAGGACGACGCTTGAGTATACGGTGTTTATATAAATAACAGTACGTCGGTGAAGGGAACAACCCAACATTGATGTGGGATTTTTTTTTTCAATTAAAGCAGAGTGTAGTTCGGCACTTCGGCTGCTCCTTAAAATGTTATCAAGATGTTTACTTCCGCATTGTGTAAGAAAGATTGTTGTACTTTGGCAAATGAACAAGAAGTGTCCAGTATCACTTCAAGTCTTCAGTCTGGTTTTCCAAGGGAGATGCGAGGTTCCTTTTAGTGTGGGTACTGAGGAGGGCCGGGGTAGGCAGGAGCTGTAGGGTAGGCAGGAGCTGACGGGTAGGCTGGAGCTGACGGGTACGCTGGGGCTGCTGGTGCAGCCTGTACTGCCGGAGCAGCTGAGTAGGCGGGTGGAGCGGGGTAAGCTACCGGCGCCGGAGGTGCATGTTGCCCGGTAGGGTAGGCCAGAACTACCACTGGCGGTGCCTGGCAAAATAACACCAACAAGGAAGAGGCGATGATTAGAGAATTGTCTGATTGTACAGTGGCTGTGCCAAATTTGTTTTAGTTTTCAAAAACTGAAGGTTTACAGTTTGAACAAGGGATAATATTAAATTGAGGATTGGTCTTTAAAGTAAACGAACGTCACAAACAAATCAAGTTTTTATGGAAATCGCCAACCACAAGTCAAATCCAAGGTGGAACCAAACAAGAAACAAACAGAGGAGAATATGTTGATATTTTATTCAAAGAGTGAGATGTTTTAAGACAGGGTTAAAAAAGATAGTAGAAGGGATATCCTTTCGTTATAAAATAAACATAGATATCCTGCATGTAAAACAAAACGGGGTAATTTGTCCATTGAGGAAACAGTAACAAAAACGACTCGGAAAAAGTCTAGTATTTACTAACATGCGTTGAAATGTACTACTCACCTGCGCAGCAACTGCACGTCGTTCCCGTCGCCTAGACGCTGATCGAATCGCTGCACCGACCACCAGGCCGGTTATGAGTCCACCGTGGTGATGATGCCCATGGTGGTGATGGTGATGGTGACCGTGCTGCGAAAGAATCAATTAAAATCAATTGTATCATCTCCAATCTAATCTAGCATACAGAGGTTTGTGTTAAGTACGTCAATTGACTAATCGTTTGAAATAATAAGAGTTTCCGATATCGTGGTTAGTGGTCAAAATATTCGCAAGGCTTTTTCACTGTTTTCTCGAAAAGTGTAGTATCCACCGAGTTGAAATTTCACAGGTTAGGTTTTGAAGATTCTTCTTTGGATTTGAGTTTTGTTTTTATTGGAAACAAACGAAGTACATGGTGAGTAAATGATCCTATAATTGTACTATAATAGAGTTTGTCAAATTATTACTCAAATACTTACGTGGTGACCAGGGAGTCCATGCCCGTGATGATGATGGTGATGATGCAGCATTTTGGAAATTAAATTGACGACCAAAACAACACAAGTAAATTATCGGTATACGATCGGTCGAGGAATGAAAAGTTATCCGACTCTCACTCAATTTATGGATGTGGACATGTTAATAATAGCGCGCCCCGTGACAATTGCGTGTTCCTACGTCACGCGAGTACGTCATTGGTTTCCGATTGTAGAAACACCGCGTGACTGCAGTTTGTATACAAGCTCGAGGACTTTTCACAAAAGGTCAACAACAATAATATGCGCTGACAATGGATATATATCAGGGAAAGGTCATTCTAAAATTAGAACAGTACTCGCTGTGTTCACCTTTCACATAGCGGCGTTTACCAAACCACGGGTACATCTGCAGTTCCGCATCGAACCTGGATAAAGAATCATTTTCTGAAGCCCAAACTCGGGGAAAATGTAATATTCCTTGTCTGTTCGTCCGAGTTCAACGATTTTAAAGATGGAATCGGTACAGTTCTGATGTTTTATATTGTAATTACTTGATGTGCCTTCATGCAGTAAGAGCCAATTATTGGCGTAGCCAAGATGGGGGTGGGGGGTCCTGGGGGAGGGGCACGTCTTTTCCCCCCCCCCACCCCTGCTTTTCGAATTTGCTGCGCTTATGGTGGCGTGGAAATTTGGGTGAGGTTTTCTTGGGTCCACCATTGGTGCCCCCTTAATGCTTGTGCCCCCCCCCCGGGCCCCCACTGCACAGAAAATCCTGGCTACGCTACTGGCAGTAGGGACACTAGAAGGGTACATGCCTCGGATGGCCTGGGCGTGCCCTATAATACCTCCCCCTTCCTGTTACGCCACTATAATTACACCTGCCAAAGGATTTGCACGTTTTTGCCTCCCAAAGGAAACGTGCATTCCTGGGTCAAACCATGGGGAAATAAGCCCCTTGTAAAGGGTTCAAACGATGAATTCTTTTTAGGAACACATTTTGTTCAACTTTCTACTCCTCCTAAATGTATGGAAACTATAAGACAACCCCCTTTTTGATCTATTTTTTTAGAAGTGCACTTTTTTAAAGATTTCAAATGATGCTATTTCAGAAAAACACTTTTCTGTTGAGGAATTTAATTTTCAAATTGTGAACCCAAACTGTTCTCATTGAAAACATCGCTGCGAAAGGTTTGCTTACTGCCATGGACTGACACAGCAACGATTCACCCAAGAAAAGAAAATTTGAGACAGCAAAATATACAAACTTGTCGCACTTTTCATCCTGAAATGGTTGTAACATTGCAGTTTTTGCCCGGAATGACATCACAGTTTTGTTCATGAATATGGAAATTTGCATAAGCAGAACAACAACAGAAGGACACTAAAAAATGGTACATTTAAAATGGCAAAATATAAATTAAAAATAAGGTTTAATGTGACACAAAGGTGCATTTCAAGGATTGAATTTAAACAAAAAATACCTTGCATGGGCCCTTCAATTAAAACGAAACACATTCCTGGATTAATCATTACACGTTGAAACATCCGATCTCATGATACGCTATCACGCGTCCAGTGCTACATACATGTTGATAAACAGTAAAACGAAAGCGAAATTCAGGATCTGGCAAGTCTCTTCATAATTGTTATTGGATGTGCAATGACTGTATACCGTGGACCAGAGTTCGTGTGAATTTATGATGAAATGGGAATTTGAAATATTGTTTCAATAATTATATCCGGCAGGGAAGGCTATTTTTAATGCAATCCTAGAAAATGCACCTTTGAGTCCAATTTAACCTTATTGTTTTCAAGGGTGTTTTGTTCCCATTTTGTTATGCTGTATCAAATTCCTATATTCATGAGCAAAACTGTGGTGTCATTCCAGGCAGAAACCTCAACGTTACAGCTATTTCAGCACAAAATGATGCTAGAATTTTGGATACTTGCTGTCGTAAATTTTCTTTTTCTTCTTCATTCCCCCCCTTTTTTTGGGGGGGGGGGGGATTTGTTGTTGTATCAGTACATCAGTAAGCCAGTGAGCAAAACTTTTTCACAAATGTTTCAATGAGTGAATTTTGGGGTTCACAATTTGAACAGAAAGCCCCTAAGCTGAACAGTATGAAAATGTTCATACATTTTATAGGGCAGTGGAAAGATGTACATTATGTTCCTAAGAAAAAATCACTGCATGGCCCCTTTAAGTTGTTTGACTGAACAGGCCTAGCATAATTTTCCATCTTTGTTTCCCTTTTTCACTACTTAGAGGGTAAGTCAGAATGATCTGGACCCAAAATGAAAGAAAATATTTAAAATATGTATTAACAAAACAAGTGCAAATGAGATATGTTGTAGGCTTGTATTTTGGACATATTTGGTGAAAGTTTCATGTTTGTCCATTTTACATCGCGTATACTGATGTGACTATATTGTTTCAATAAATTTGTTGAACAATGGAACCGAAGTCAGAGTGTTTTGGCGTGTGTTCTTGGCTAGCGCTTTTCATCAAAATGGTACAATGTAGGCTATACACATGGAACTTTCAGAAAATATGACCAAAATACCAGCCTATAACATATCTCATTTGCACTAGTTTTGATAATTGCTACAAATTGTACCGGGAACACCGGAAACGTTTTTCTAATGCGGTATGGATGTGTCGTTTAGCTTGTCATCATTTGCGGCATTTAGCTCTCGGAAAGGGGAGCGACAGACATTCGTTTTAGCGCTTATTCCAAAGAATAATGCGATTGGAAAGGAGAGGATTCCCCATGCCACATTTCTTTACAGTGTAATAGGGATATCAAAGACTTAAACAAAAAAAGCAAAATACATTCACATGAGTGCAGAGACAGACGGAAATTTGTTTGATATCATTTTGTACATAATAGTTTATTGCAATACATTTTACAAAGAATGTAGAATGGAATACATACATGTATTTTGTTCACACTTTCGTAGGATTTCAGAAATCCGCTTTTCATCAAAATAATCATGTTCATAAACATTCAATTTTTCACTTTAAAAGATCAACTTTCCCGGATATTTCGGATATTTGTTAAAATCTTTTGTGTATAACATTTACATTGTTTCAACATTATTTGTTAAATGCACAAAGTATTTCAGATAGAAACAAAAGTATGTCGCAAACATTTGTTTACATTGCAATTTCAGAGAATGCCTTTAACGCAAAGCAAGAACATACCTGGATTCCAGTAAACGTTGAAATGTTGCCGATTAAAGAAACATGTAATAAGGCTAAAACTGAGATGTATCAACTTATTGTAATAATGGTCCATAAATGAATTTAAACTGAACTTGAACAATTGCAAAAAAAGGTTTCGTGTACAAATATGCCTTCCCCTTTAATTGAAACCTTTGCTTTCTTTTGTCATTCTTCATTTTCGTATTCCTTTATCGGCCTTAACGACCAAGCTTATTGGTTACATATATATCAAATTGAAGGGAACTTTGAAACTCATTCACTGTTGAAAAAAAATGATCATGTCATCGCCAGCATGCATCGTCCAACAAAGAATGCCAGTTGTATTAAAAAAAGAGAGAGAAATATCTACATCCATGCATTACGACCATGACCTTTACAACATAACAGAAAAGCTTATCATTCGAGATTGAGGGCAGGTCTTCGTTCATTGGTTATAATTATGCATAAGTAGCAATAGTTATGCAGATGTTGCACTGAATTTGAATAACCAAACTTGCCTTGGCGCAGTACGAACGCTCTGCGCATGAGTTGGTAGAAGCGGGGGATTAGAACAGAATGAAGCCGCGCCCCTTCTGTCCTCGCATTGGAGGTTTTCACTGAAGGTGTTCAAGTCTCGTTAACCGATGATGCGATTCTAGCGTGGATAAGCAGGATATCCCGGGGCTGATGGGTAGGCAGGCTGGGCAGGCTGTGGGTAGGCAGGCTGTTGGTAGACAGCGGGGGCAGGTGGAAGCATCGCACCAGTCGGGTAAGCTGGCGGGGCAGCAACTGCTGGAGGAGCCTGTAGATGGGGTAAACAAAAAACATAAAAATATTCAAATTTTGAGAAGATCGTGTCTAAACTACCTGGGTCACAATGGATCGTTCCTGCCTGTCAATCAAGAGTGCCTCTCAGTGACTAATCACATTACGTCTTTTGGTCATGTGACCATGGTATACATTAGCAAACTCGGTGACACACACAGTGCAAAATGTATTCAAACCAGAGGTGGGCGGGGCTCAATATAGTTTGATTCTGTGTTTATTTAAATTTCCATTCATACAAAAAGTTGTTACACAAATTATAGAATAAACGAAATAGGTTATATAATAAATGTTGCATCAAGAGTAGAATAATGATATGAATGGGTGGGACATCCGAGAGAAGGACAAAGCCCTCTGCAGAGGAGCACCCAAGACTGGCGCCGAATTACAGAAAAAAAGTAATGAAAAATATACAATTTATTTCGGTTGCATAACTTCAAAAAGATGTTTATTTACGAGTATAGTTGAGGCCACACTCGGCCTAGTCGTGAGACTTAACACAAGAGCACCATTATGAAAGGTTAATATCACTGTCAATAGAACTTTCTCCAAAAATGTGTTTCAGTTGATTTAGTTGAATTTAACTTGATTGAAACATCAATCATACCAGACCATACAAAACAAACATGTATCATTATTATGAAGATTTGAATTAAAGAAAACCCGAACTAAAAAAAAGGCAACCGGAAAAATTAAGCGAAAACAATCTAGGGACGGTCAGAAAATTAAATCAAAAAGACAGACCGACCAGCAGTAATTTGAAACACGCCTTTCAGAGTTTGTAATACTTTTACATGCAAGACATGTGCAGACGCTATGTCAGGTTTACTTGTACTAACCACATAAGTACACAAATAGCCAACAAGAGGTTGGCTAACAAATGGATACAAGAAGTCACACGACTGGAAACACGTCTGTTTCTGCTTTATACTCACTTGAACATGTACAACCGCAGGCTGCCGTTGCGCAGCACCAATGGCAGCCCCGACCGCAATTCCAGCCGCTACACCGCTGACGTGTGGGGCGTGGTGATGGTGATCATAATGATGATCGTGGTGATCATAGTGGTGATCGTAGTGGTGGCCGTGGTGATCGTAGTGGTGATCGTGGTGATCGTAGTGGTGACCGTGGGGGTCGTGGTGAATCACGTGGTGGTGATGATCATGATGGTGATCATCGTGCTGCATAAAAAAAGAGAGAAAACATCGAACAATTACTTTTACATGCAAACAGCATGCTGCAGTCATAAAATTAAACAAAAGACCAACAAAACCCCCAACGAACCAACAAACAACCAAACAACCTAACAAACAGACACCTCAACACCCCCAACAAACAAACAAACAAACATACACAACGCAAAGACTATAATAAACTTTAAAGGGAAAAAACATCATTTGCTTTTGCTGTAATTTTCAGATGTTGATTGATTTGGGGGTTGGTAATATATAGCTCATATTGTTACACTGATTTTTTTTTTTTGACGTTGTGGGCTCGTAAATGCTATAAAAACCACGAAAAACAATCTTTTTCCTGTGACTCGATTTAAAATGAAACGGAGCACTTTATAAATATTGGGGAATTGTAAAGTCAGGGAACCAGTCAAGCTGACTCGTACCCGTTCATAGGTGTGTGAACTATTGCAAACAAATGCGGATTAATTAATTATGTTCCATTCTGGCTAGTATTTGAAAAAAGCCAGTTTTTCCAACGCTGGTCGTCCGACCAGCGTTGGAAATTTATGAATAAAACCCAGTTTTTCTTGAAAAGGACATTACATCAGGTGCCACGATTTTACAGGATGCTTTAGACGGGCATTCGCTAACAGTCCAGCAAGATATTTCAAATTGATTTGATATTCTTATTTTTTGAAGTTTGCAAATGGTGTATTTTTCCTTTCAGGTTATAGGGAAGGTAAGTTAAAAAGCCAAAGAAAAGTACTTCCGTAGGCAGTGTAAAAAGATGTTAGAAACAAAAAGTCTCTATTTAAATTTCAATTGTACCACTTATTCTGAAAAGAAATTTGAAAAACTGCACCATTCTCAAGATCTTATTTGATCCCAGGCTCTAGGCATAACTCATTCAATTTACGCCACTACACTAAAGCCAAAGTACGCCAACCACCGTCCTGCCTTATGCAGTACAGTCTTTTTTATGATTTTGCATGGCTTTTAATTTTGTTGGGACAAATCCTTGTCCAAAAAGGGTAAAAAAAACAGAAAAGACAATCTAGAAACCGACTTACATGGCCAAACAGACCGCCAAACAATCCATGTCCATGTCCATGTCCGTGGTGATGATGATGGCTCATCTTGAATTTATTCAACAAATGAAGGTTCAACGGAACGGAAAAAAAGAGTCAACGCTGGCAATTTCCCAAGCAATGAACGAATTTCTGCCAACTGGCCAAATTATACGAAAGCCAACAACGCCCCGCGCAGTGGATGCCACCTGACTCCCTGCGTCACGAAAACACGTCATTGGACTTGTTTGTTTACAAAGAATCTTTGATAATCAAAAACAAACAAGCAAACAATGTCCAGCTTGTGCACAGAATCCAGGGCTGTGTTGTTGCAAAGACCAAAGCAAAGGCGAGTTGGATTTAAAACTTGCACAAGGGTACCAAAGTATTATTTGCTAAAGACAGACGAAGACGGAGTCAAGTGGTCCGAAAATTGTTAACACGCCAAATAAAATACTCAAGCTGTAGATAAGCTCGAGTTGAAAAATCAGGCCCAAAGGTCGAAACTTTGAACAATGACATTCTCGCAAACCTTTTCTCGTTCTGAAACTGCAGGCAATAGGCACGCATGTAATTGGTGCCTACATGGCCTATTTAAGATGGATGACATGGTAGCAAGACGCTATTTACTGTAGGTAAATACAAAATACTTCACAGAAAACAGCGCCGTCTTGTTGTACATTTAACTGCATATACCTATAGGCTAATGTCTTTAAAATCATGTATATACCTTCTGGACTGTTTAATAAGTGGTTGTAATTCTGGGTACACATGATGTTTTAAGCTCTGGCAGGAGTTTCTACATGTCAACTTGTGGTCGGTCTGCCTGTCTGTCTGTCTGTCCCAAAAGTATTTTACTAAGAGTAATTGACCAAAATAATTATCTAATTGACAAAATGTCAAGCCGTGGACATATGAACACATATGTTGTTTCCATAGATGCACATGCGTGTTTATTTTGCATATGTTTGTCCCCAAAATGTGACACAAAAAAACATCGAACTATAATATCAAACTACTAGAGCGTTAACTTCGTGTACAAAGTAATGCCTGCTGGGCGCATCCATGTTTGTGCACAAACCTATGAAGACCTAGAAATTGTGTACGGCTTTTGTACGGCTATTTGCATATCTGCGTTTGTATTCCAAACCGGTGCGTAATCGAAGCCAATACGCTCAAAACCGAAACGCACGATCAGCATATGAGCGTGTCATTTTGCTCTTAGTACGCAAACAGCGCAACGCGTGCGCGTATTCGCTGCAGATGCTTTTTGCCGTCACGTTTTTTTTTGAACCGTCAATGACGCGCTTAAATTGTTTGCGTACATTCTATTTGCGCGTTGCATTTAGAATATGCTTTCAAAATTCAATCCATCAAATTTCATTATGTTTTACAAACACGCACATGAATTCAAAATGTCTGCGCCCAGAGCGGCTTCAAAGCGTCTCCGCGCGCAGAATGAGGAGTTAGCACTCTAGTAATTTAATATAGCTCTATGCAAAAAACTGAGCCCCGTAAGTCTCCCACAGACAAGTTTTCCAATTACCAAATTGCAGGATAAAAAGTGAACAAAATCAAAAATTGTTTGCAACAATCGGAAAAATGTTTATTAAAACGTATGTAGATGGAGGCAAAGTATGTGCAGTAATGTTATAGTCACGTGGTATTCATCACAAATCACTTAATCTAGGGGCAAGTTCGCGCAAAGACTATGGTTAACCATTGTTCGACTAATTACGCTTGCCCGACCTCTGTCTACTCGACGATGGTTAACTACGCTAGTCGACTATTTGGAACCAACCTACGGAGGCTGGTTGCATCGCTGGTAACCATAGACGCGCACATTCATAACGTACAGCAGGGAGCGTGGAACCAGTGGAAACAATATTTTGTCTAAATCTTCCGTCTAGTTTGTCTATTTTTTATGATAAATCACCTGGCCAACGTTCAATTATTAAATGCATTGCTTAATTTTTCAGATAGTTTGCGGACGTGACAATCGTTTCCGTGCATAAAAATGTGGAAAATGATCCGTTTGGACTGGAACTGCAAACTCTCGCCAAGTTTTTCGCAGGGTTGAAAAAAAGCCACTGTTAAGGAAGAAAAAAACAATGTTTTGTCTAAATCTTCTGTCTAGTTTGTCTATTTTTCATGATAAATCACCTGGTCACCGTTCAATTAAATGCATTGCTTAATTTTTTGAGATAATTTGACGACGTGACAATCGTTTCTATGCAAAAAGGGTGGAAATGGTCTGTTTGGACTGGGACTGCATACTCTCGCCAAGTTTTGTTTCCGCGTTAAAACAAGACACGGTTAGGGAGATAAAACAATATTTATTCTAAATCTTCTGTCTAGTTTGTTTATTTTTCACGATAAATCACCTGGCCACCGTTTAATTGAATGCATTGCTTACTTGTTGAGATAATTTGTCGACGTGACTATCTTTTTCGTGCAAAAAGTGAGGAAAATGGTCTGTTTGGTCTTGGACTGCATGCTCTTGCCAAGTTTTTCCCTGCGTTGAAAAAAAGACACAGTTAAGGGAGAAAAAAACAATGTTTTGTCTGAATCTTCTGTCTAGTTTGTCTGTTTTTCATGATAAATCACATGGCCACCGTTCAATTTATTGCATTGATTAATTTTTGAAATAATTTGTCGACGTGACTATCGTTTCCATGGAAAAAGTGAGGAAAATGGTCTGTTTGGACTGGGACTGCATACTCTCGCCAAGTTTTTCTCTGCGATGAAACAAGACACTGATGAGGGAGAGAAAAACAATGTTTTGTCTAACTCTTCTGTCTAGTTTGTCTATTTTTCATTACTAATCACCTGGACACAGTTTAATTTAGTGCATTGCTAAATTTTTGAGAAAATTTGTCGACGTCACTATCGTTTTCGCTGAAAAAGTGTAGAAAATGGAGTGTTTGGACTGGGACTGCATGCTCTCGCCACATTTTTCTACGCTTTGAAACATGACACTGTTGAGGGAGAGAAAAACAATATTTTGTCTAACGCTTCTCTCAAGTTTGTCTATTTTTCATGATAAATCACGTGGCCACCGTTCAATTTAATCCATTGCTTAATTTTTGAGATAATTTTTCGACGTCACTATCGTTTCCCTGCAAAAAGTGTGGAAAATGGTTTGTTTGGACTGGGACTGCATACTCTCGCCAAGTTTTTCTCCGCGTTGAAACAAAACACTGTTGAGCTGGAGAAAAACAATATTTTGTCTAACTTTTATGTCTAGTTTGTCTATTTTTAAATGATAAATCACCTGGCCTCCGTTCAATTTAATGCATTGCGTAATTTTTGAGACAATTTGGCGACGTGACTTTTGTTTCCCAACAAAAAGTGTGGAAAATGGTCTGTTTGGACTGGGACTGCATACTCTCCCCAATTTTTGCCCGGGTTGAAACAAGGTCTGTTGACGGAGAGAAAAAAATATTTTGTCTACGTCTTCTGTCTAGTTTGTCTATTTTTTATGATAAGTCACTTGCTTACTGTTCAATTAAATGCATTGCTTAATTTTAAAAATAATTTGTCGTCGTGACTATCGTTTCAGTACAAAAAAGTGTGGAAAATGGCCTGTTTTGACTGGGACTGCATACTCTAGACAAGTTTTTCCCCAGGTTGAAACAAGGCACTGTTGAGGAAGAGAAAAAAAAAATATTTTGTCAAAATCTTCTGTCTTGCTCGCCTAGTTTTCATGAAAAATCACTTGCTTAATGATCAATTAAATGCATTGCTTAATTTTTGGGACAATTTGTCGTCGTGCCTATCGTTTGCGTGTAAAAAAGTGTGAAAAATGGTCAGTTTGGACTGGGACTGCATTCTCTCCCCACGTTTTCCCCCGGGTTAAAAAAAGACACTGTTGAGATAGAGAAAAACCATATTTTGTATAAATCTTCTGTCTAGTTTGTATATTTTTCATGATAAATCGCTTGCTTACTGTTCAATTAAATGCATTGCTCAATTGTTAAGATAACTTGTCGTCGTGACTGTCGTTTCCGATAAAAAAAAGTTTGGAAAATGGCCTCATTTGACTGGGACTGCATACCCTCGACAAGTTTCCCCCCGGGTTGAAACAAGGCACTGTTGAGAGTGTATAATAAGGTTGTATTGTGCCTGTATGAATAATCTGGTGCCATCCTATTCAACAATTAACAGTTAATAAAATACATTCATGGAACTCGACATAAATGACCAACTCGTGAATAATTTATTTGATTGGGTACACCCGGCCTAGCGGTCTCGATCTCGCTCCATTGCCTACTTTATTTTTCTGTCAATAAAGGGCGCGCCACATAAATAGCGGTCTCGATCTCCCGTGCACCAAACTCGTTTTGGGGGCAACAACTCAAGAAATACAAAATGTGAATAAGTGAATTTTTGACCACTGATTTGTCGTTATTTGAAAAATTAGCAGATTTAATTTCATAAGAAACCAACCCACAGTGAAGCTCTTATATACATAACGATGCAGTGTTTTTCGCAATCCGAATTAGAGTCAACGTGGATTTTTCGCGTGTAAAACACTTTACAGTTATAGTAATATTCAAAACACTTATGTTACACATGGTGAAAAATCAGTGCTCGAAATTTCAATTGAATACGTCTCCTTTTTCTTGTCTTGAGTAGTTCATCGAAACGAGTATGTTCATTTTGTTCAATAGTGCAGCGTCCATGTTGTTGCTTTGTGGAGGCCACTAGTTATGCGGCGCGCCCTTTATTGAATAAATCTTAAATATAAAGCAGGCTCGTTTGTCTTGGTGCCGGTGCGAGAAGTTTGATTTAGCGCTCCTTTCTGGTTTCTCTTCTATTTGAATCTCCTATTGTAACAATCAAGACCGATCACTGGCCGAACTTAGTATAATACCGGTCAGAAAAGGGTCCGCCGAGCTCATGAATAAAAGTTAAACCTTCAAATCTTTTTTTTGTTTATATTAGAGGCTTCTGAGAGCCATGGAAGCGGGTATTTGAAGCAAATTGGAAATACCCCTCTTTTCCGGACTTGGGCTTCCAATTCGGAGTATTTTAGACGCAATTGGTTATGAAAGTGGCGCTATTTAGCCATGTTGTGGAGGGATCCGTTTTCAAGATGGCTGCTTGCACATAGTTGGGAAACAACACTCGTTTCAGGGGTCGTCTTCTTTGGGCGATAATATCTCAAAAAGTCATCGGTCTGCCCACCAAAAATTGTAAAAAAAAAATAAATAAAAGATAACATGTTGATCAATATTTTTGTGCAGCCTGAACACCTGTGAGAGTTTTTTTTTTATTTTCTAGGAATTTTGGACTATGGGCATTCATCACTATTGTCTACAGGCCTTATTCAGGAGTTGGCCATCTGGAATTGAAAGTGAGGTAAAATCGTCAATTTTGGAACTTGCGAAGAGAAAACGAATTTATTTATAACAAATTGCAATCTGCTTCAATGAATAATATTCAAATTTGTAATTAAACATTCCCTAATGTTTAACGCCGTATTAAAAAAAATAAAAAGACAGAATAAAAAAAAAAGGCTGCATTGTGCCTGCATAAAAAAAAGCTGGTGCCATCCCTTTCAACAGTTAACAGTTAATAACATACATTCAGGGAACTCGACAAAAATGACCGACTCGTGAATAATCCATATGATTGGGTACACCCGGCCTAGTGGTCTCGATCTCGCTCCATTGCCTACTTTATTTTTCTGTCAATAAAGGGCGCGCCACATAAATAGCGGTCTCGATCTCCCGTGCACCAAACTCGTTTTGGGGGCAACAACTCAAGAAATACAAGATGTCAAAAATTGAAATTTTGACCACTGATTTGTCGTTTTTTCAAAAATTAGCAGATTTAATTTCATAAGAAACCAACCAACAGTGAAGCTCTCATGACCATAACGATACAGTGTTTTACGCAATCCGAATTAGAGTCAACGTGAATTTTTCGCGTGTAAAACACAACATTGTTACGATCATATCATTTTATTGGTCAATGGTTTCTCGTAATATTCAATACACTTATGTTACACATGGTGGAAAATCAGTACTCGAAATTTCAATTGAATACGTCTCTTTTTTCTTGAGAAGTTCATCGGAAACGAGTATGTTCATTTTGTTCAATAGTGCAGCGTCCGTGTTGTTGCTTTGTGGAGACCACTAGTTATGTGGCGCACCCTCTATTGGACAAA